>CM050166.1:444656571-444851571 GCA_027410445.1 Discoglossus pictus | reverse complement strand
TACTTAATTAAGATTTGAATATATTAAGAAAAAGGGATTTACTAAATATTCATTACAATTTTCAAATGTATATATTTTTTTGTTTCTCAAACTTAAATATATCAAGATTACATCATGTTGCATTTTATACAAAATTAGATACTGAACAGAGCTCATTAGTTTTATTCTAAGAAATGGCTCCTTGGAGACTAGCTACTAGATTAGCTGACATTTCCTATGATCTCACACACTTTTATATAACTGCACTGACTTATATAGGAACCAGATCCCATATAAGCTGCACAGAATCTGCACATGGTGTGACTTCTCTACATGAAATATGGAGCCTATTGTACTCGTCTCATTGTATCTACTGCAACACAGTCTAATGTTTCTGATTTTGATCCTTCCCGGTAATTCTTCTTTTGATCGTGATAGAATGGAAGACATCATAGAAGCGAAACTTGGGGTTGAAGAACATTTTAAAGATGGTGATTTTCTTCTGGGAGGACTTATAGAGCAATACCCAATACTTATACCAATATCCTCAGATTTCACACAACGTCCTTGGATTTATTATCCCCAAGAGTAAGTGACTGTTCTCCTTCCTACTTCTCATACATCTTATTTATCACCTGATCTTTCAGAATTAATTTACATTATAATCAATTAATTTAAAGAGCTATCAGCCCAAAACATTCGTTGAATCATAATCAGAGTCAATAAATGACTGATTTTATTTTTTTCTCATTATTTGGTTTTACATTTGGGATTATTTCCTTTTTTATATTTTCATGTTTCTTATCAATTATAAAATGTTTAACATAACGGACAATAAATATGATCTAACACAATATAATAATTACAATAATGACTCAGGTAGCACCTTCCATCAATATCCAATATCTATATAATTACAAGATGTTCAGTCTATGGCTTCTCGCCATCTGGTGAGTATCTGCGCTATTCTGTGACACGAGACGTCTGCTGTTTGCTCTATTTACAGATGTAAGAAACCTGTTGTTATTGTATCCGGGGAATTAGAGCCAAACTGTGCCCTGATACTGACAGAGAAATGTCTTATCATCTTGTTCTCAGACAGGTAGTAAATGAAGCCGTCGGCTAGTTATTATTTAATGTATTTTACTAAATAATAAAAGAACGTCTTTCCCACTTGGATCCTTCATCAGACAATCAGTGGCTCTCATGGGAGGGTCTGCTGGTCTTTTCCTCTAGTAACTGATTTATAGGATCTGTGATGTGTAATTCAGTATCTAGGTACAAGATGTATTTGTTCTTAAAGCTTACTGTTATAGACCTGCATTCATACATTTACTAGTGATGGTGTGTATAAAAATATTGTAATTATTCGTATAAAATAAAGATGATATTTTGTGAGGAATCTTATACATAAACTGCCCCTTTTTATACAGAACACGCTTTCTGCATGTCACGCACATATATGTAGCTACAGGTAACCGTGCTCCATGAGATCATCATTTTATATGTATACAACTATAAGGACATGTACACGTGTTTATACAATACATTGCTTAATACTATACACCAGAGATATGTTAAAAGAATTTTAAACAATACGTTTTGTTTCATAAAATCGCATGTCGCCGGGGCATAGTGTAATGGCGCAGTGCATTTCCCGTTTACTGAACATTTTGTATCAGCATCATCATTTTTGGCTAAGTTATCGTTCTGGTTGCAATGAGAGATTTAGCATCAAATTTGAAAAATGTTTATTATTGTGTTATACCTACTTTTTGGGATAATAATAATGTGTTAAAATTTGACGTAAAGTATGAATAAGATAAAATAAATCTTTGTTTAATCTATGTCTGGATTTGTGGCGATAGCTGGACGCTGCTAAATTATTCCTCATTATATTAGATGGTTCTTGTTGTCGTGGTCAGAGTCACTACTGTTAATATCTGATTTATTTATATTTTCACTTATTTTTCAGAATCTTCTATGTTTTTTTTCAAGGATTCTTCATTATGTATTTCTTATGTGCAGGCTTTACTGGTATGGCTTCTTATAAAGAGTTTCCTTATCTGACCATTGGGCAGAATATTTGCATCTTAATGTTGCTTATACCTGTACAATGTATCTAAAAAAGGGCAAATTAATGTTATTCTTTCTGATTGCACATGAACATAAACTGCACTTTAATGTTATAGGAGATATGAAAAATAATAGCAATGAGATCTGAAGAGGCGTCCATCATTAATGTGGGTACGTGTGTTATCTCACCCATGAAGAGATTACTGATGGGAGTGGGAACATTTGTCCTAATACTATCCCTCCACTCTGGAGCTAGAACTCCTAATAACATATATAGTTATCAGTGTTGGTCACACTTTCCGAGCCGTCGACCGCGAGCTTTGCGAATCGCGGCGAGTAGTTGAGGCACGCAGGACTTAGGCTGCAATGAGCGCCGAAGGCTCATCAAGAGGCCAGTAGGACTTAGCGCGGTGCACAAAATTATGGCCCCTCAGATGGACTGTGGGCCTTGGAAAACTATGACTTTAACAGCCAAAATAAGGAACTCGAAAGACCTGCTAAAAACAAAAAATATAGTTACATAGTAGGACTTGAAGGACGAAGGACTTGCCGGAGGAAAAACCCTGAGAATATTAACAGGAACAGAAGACCCAGCTCCTAATTATATCTGTACTAGGAGAGGTGTGGTGGCAGCTTTCATTGGGACTCATAGTTCACAAACCTCGCTGTTAATGGCCAGACTGACCGGGCTTCTCGGATACGTTCAGGTAGGAGAAAACAATATGGATAGTTATTTATCAAGCACATTTTTGATGTGTTGTTGGGATTTACTCACTTCTAATGTTTATAATATGTGGTTTTGTTATGCGCCCTAATCTTCTGCATCTAGTTATCTACGGATAAGAATTGTCTTAGAGGTAATCAGCAGTACACGCATTAATTAAATATATATATATATATATATATATATATATATATATATATATAGACAGAGATAGATAGATAGATAGATAGATAGATAGAGGTAGATATACAGGTAGATAGATAGATAGATAGATAGATAGATAGATAGATAGATTGATAGATAGATAGATAGATACAAATAGAAAGACAGACAGACAGATACAGATATATAGATACTGTAACGGAGCAGGAACACGCAGTCCAAAATCTCCGCTGGTATACGATAAAATACCCAAGAGGCACTACAGTTTCACCATCCCCGACCTCCCATATTGGACGACACACAATTTGGGAGTCAAATGAATACTGACTTTATTTTGTTATTGCAGAAATATATATACATCTCTTTGGCCACAGGCAATACACATGCCCATATTTGGCTACACACAATACACATAAAGAGAACAATAGGGGGGTCACACCTCCCTGGCAACTTTGATACAATCAGACATTGATTCAATTACACTTCTTTGTTCTTATCTGAGAATGAAAACACTGTATACAATAGACTTCCTTTATCTTATGCAGAGTCGCTGTAACAAGATTATCTCCCATGCCAAGTAGCTGTAAATGTCTGGGACAATATTCTGCAGAGCATCAACCAACATACATATAGTAGGATCATATTTTAACCATAATAATCATAAAACAGGGTAAAACAGTGATGGGTTCAGCTACACACCTCCCCCGTGACCATAAGCCGGCATACACGGTCTGATCCCTACGGATCGGCCTGGGGATGTCCGGACAAAAGTATTTGTTGGTCAATTCTCTAGTTTGACAACCCATCAGCATTACTGCAATTCACATTTACTCACATTACCCATATCCCCAGATCGCTGGGATCTAAGCGCACAAAACTACCGAATAGCGCTCAGATCCTCTTCACACAGTTCAATTGCCAAGTAGCTAAAGTCTTTCCCATAGTCTTTCATCATATGAATGGGCTCCATGGCATAGCTATCTGGGATATCACCGCTCCCACAGGGCAAGTACAGAATGACCCCCTGTATGTAAAGGGCCAGAATGAGTGACATACACTCTGGTATGGCCGAACACTGGTTCCAAAGGGCAATATGTACCAGGGCCATAGTCGCAGGGCAGGAGGCTGGCAAACAGTCCTCTCCAAGCCAAAGTGGCGAAGGGCACTTCGTCACACATCTCCCCTTTGGGGGGAAGTCTAACCAGGCACCTGGATATTTTGCTGGGGTGATGGTGCAACACGCTGAGGGGACTTGAGGGGCAGAGGCCAGCGGCACTCTGCCCTGATCCCAGCTCTTCTGCTGGTATAACCTGCAGGACCTCCTGCTCTGTACAAGGGACAAAGGGAGGGCAGAGGCCGATTGCACTCTGCCCCGCTGTCAGCTCTTCTGCTGGGGTACTTGGGACATATTCCGGCTCAGTAGCCAGGGAAACGTGGGGGTCAGTGGGGGTTAACATTTCCTCTGTTAACCCTGGGGCCACATTAGAAGTTAGCTGGGGAGGGGAATTTGTACTTACCCCCTCCTCCGGTTGTCCCAGTGACGGTAGTTGGGGATCTGGACAAGCTGTGGGCGCAGAGACCACGGTCCCATCTGCGCCGTCTGGGAGATTGGTGTCTCCCCTGGTTAGAGTAAACTGTCGCTGGGGGGGAAGGACGACACCTTCTGCCCCCTGGGGTTCACACTGCCGCTGGGGGGAAAGGACGACACCTTCTGCCCCCTGGGGTTCACACTGCTGCTGGGGAGGAAGGACGGCCCCTTCTGCTCCCTGGGGTACACACTGCCGCTGTGGGGGAAGGCCGACACCTTCAGCTCCCTGGGGTACACACTGCCACTGGGGAGGAAGGACGACACCTTCAGCTCCCTGGGGTACACACTGCCGCTGGGGGGGAAGGCCAACACCTTCAGCTCCCTGGGGTACACACTGCCGCTGGGGAGGAAGGACGACACCTTCAGCTCCCTGGGGTACACACTGCCGCTGGGGAGGAAGGACGACACCTTCAGCTCCCTGGGGTACACACTGCCGCTGGGGGGAAAGGACGACACCTTCTGCCCCCTGGGGTTCACACTGCCGCTGGGGAGGAAGGACGGCCCCTTCTGCTCCCTGGGGTACACACTGCCGCTGGGGGGGAAGGCCGACACCTTCAGCTCCCTGGGGTACACACTGCCGCTGGGGAGGAAGGACGACACCTTCGGCTCCCTGGGGAACACACTGCCGCTGGGGAGGAAGGACAACACCTTCGGCTCCCTGGGGTACACACTGGCGCTGGGGGGGAAGGACGACACCTTCGGCCCCCTGGGGTACACACTGCTGCTGGGGAGGAAGGACGACACCTTCAGCTCCCTGGGGTACACACTGTCGCTGGGGAGGGGAATTAGTTGGAGTATTCCACGTGGAGCGGTTTCTGTTTCTGGGACAGTCTCTCTGCATGTGACCCTGCTGGTTACACGTGTGGCACCTGATGTACCGTGCAGGGGTTTGGTAGTTCCCACCACCCGGACGCAGTGCTGGGGGGGGGTTAATGGTGGGAGGTGGGTTAGCAGCTCCCAAGATGGACCGCTCCCGTGCCCGCTGCTTTTCCATTATAAATTTGTGGACATCTGTCATTAACCATTCCATAGTTTTCATGGGAAGCGTACCTGGGAAAAAGGCCAGTCTGCTTTGGAGTTCTCTTCCAAACTCATTCTGTGGGGTAATACGAGGTACTGTAACCATGAGTTCCTTTCTGTCTGCATCCCTGTAGTCCGCGGCCGCCTCCTCCTCCTCATGATGGAACGCTGTCTGAAAACTAGCCGGTTCCATCCTGCTGTAGCCAGGGGCGCTGTACGGATACTAGCGTTGCCCTCAATTTGTACTCCACGGAATGGTGTCTCCTGTAGCTGTCCTTCTGACCGTGGGAACAATCCCGCCACTTGCCAACAAATGTAACGGAGCAGGAACACGCAGTCCAAAATCTCCGCTGGTATACGATAAAATACCCATGAGGCACTACAGTTTCACCATCCCCGACCTCCCATATTGGACGACACACAATTTGGGAGTCAAATGAATACTGACTTTATTTTGTTATTGCAGAAATATATATACATCTCTTTGGCCACAGGCAATACACATGCCCATATTTGGCTACACACAATACACATAAAGAGAACAATAGGGGGGTCACACCTCCCTGGCAACTTTGATACAATCAGACATTGATTCAATTACACTTCTTTGTTCTTATCTGAGAATGAAAACACTGTATACAATAGACTTCCTTTATCTTATGCAGAGTCGCTGTAACAAGATTATCTCCCATGCCAAGTAGCTGTAAATGTCTGGGACAATATTCTGCAGAGCATCAACCAACATACATATAGTAGGATCATATTTTAACCATAATAATCATAAAACAGGGTAAAACAGTGATGGGTTCCGCTACAGATACAGATAGATAGATAGATACAGATAGATAGATACAGATAGATAGATAGATAGATAGATAGATAGATAGATAGATAGATAGATAGATATAGATAGATAGATACAGATAGATAGATACTGATAGATACAGATAGATATAGATAGATAGATAGATAGATAGATACATATAGATAGATAGATAGATAGATAGATAGATACAGATAGATACAGATAGATAGATAGATACAGATAGATAGATAGATAGATAGATAGATAGATACAGATAGATATATAGATAGATACAGGTAGATAGATAGATACAGATAGATATATAGATAGATACAGGTAGATAGATAGATACAGATAGTTAGATACAGATAGATAGATAGAGAGATACAGATAGATAGATAGATAGATAGATAGATAGATACAGGTAGATAGATAGATAGATACAGATAGATAGATACAGATAGATAGATAGATAGATATAGATAGATCGATATAGATAGATAGATATAGATAGATAGATAGATAGATAGATACAGATAGATAGATAGATAGATATATAGATACAGGTTGATAGACTGATAGATAGACAGACAGACAGATACAGATAGATAGATAAAGATAGATAGATACAGATAGATAGATAGATAGAGAGATAGATAGATAGATAGATAGATAGATAGATACAGATAGATATATATATATAGGTAGGTAGATAGATAGATAGTGTGTATACTGATCTTTACCTCTCAGACAATTCTTATACATATATATATATATATATATATATATATATATATATAAATTAAATATTTCTCCGGTGGACACTTCTCTCCCGACAAGACACGTTAAATCATTAACTACCTAGAATAGCGGCATTCACTATTATAGATGAGCACTTCTTGGTCACAATATAGACACCACTAGAAATTACAATTATTTATACTATAAACACCTCCTTTAGTAACATGAATTCTTTGAAAACACAAATAGAGAACTCATTAAAGAATATTTATCTATGACCGGACACTGCATGCTAATAGAGAGATAAGAGGCTATATAATTACTATAGTAAAGAGTATAAGTGATAATAATTACAAATATACAACACAAAACCTCTATACATACAGACTGACCCATAACATACACATGCCCACGTCTGTCTCAGACTCCAACGCTCCATTATCTTTTACTCTATTACTATATTTAACAGTAGAAATGCTCTATAAACATGCACCCAGCGTTGTGCTATTGCTTATTTATATAGTCACAATAAAGGAGACCTAAAATATAATTTTTATTACAATATATGAAAACACTTTTTCTTAAACCATTACAAATGGAAGGCATGGGACCAGGACATACTGCACTTTTTTTTATCTTGAACTATTTATCTACTTAAGTCAAAACCTAAAGGTAAGTGACAGTGATTACAGTCAATTGGTGGAAGGTGCTCTGTAAATGTAATAAATGATAGAGGCCAATTTACGTAACTCTATAGAGGCCAATTTCATAGCAGTAACTTTTGTGGGCTCCTTTACGGGCTACGATCACTAAAATCAAAAACAATTTAATGGGGCTCTAAGGGCAGCAATACAAAGTATAGACCGGGACAAAGAACTGATGGGTAAAAACACTGACCATAAATGGACAACGTTCAAATCCTTACTAAATATGCATACTTATCACCATATACCGTGTGGCAATAAAAGTAAAAGGAGTAAATCACATCCAATGGGTCTTAACAATGATTTAAAATTGTGATTCAGGGGAAAAACAGCAGGGCAGGCTAAACATAGAAGCTGCTATATAACCCGTGTTGGGACCAGAGGCTCCTTTGACCTTTAGCCTGGCCATTCCCATTGAAGCAGAAACCCAGAGCAAGACTCTCGCAACAAGGAGAATAGGCCTCCCCACAGGTTTAAAGGTAACCCCAGATTGTTGCTGTATTTCCCAGGGTACGGTATCGGGTGAAACCTCTACATAGAGGTACCTTTATTGACATTGTTTGATATACCATTAACCCAGCACCAAGAAAAGAAGGCATTGTACACAATGCAATTAGCTATGGTATCCTATATAAAAAGGCTGTAAAAATCTTCTTTGTGGATTAAAATATAATCTGGTGGACTGAAAGGGGGCCAAGCAGGTATAACAACTACATTTCCATATTACCTCAATATCAGACTATAAGCAGTAGGCTCTGATCACATATTTAGTTCTCAGCAGCGCGGGCTTGCCAAAATCCGTTGCTAACGCAATGGGGAAACTGCGCGCTCGCGAAGCGAGGGCCGCGATTGGGGCCAGGCAAGGAGCACTAAAGTCGCTCCTTGCGCTGGTGGAGATGAGCACCGTAGGCGCTCATCCCTACGACAGCGTACGACTTAGGCAGGGATTGGCGAAGGCGCTCCCTGTGCTGGTGGAGATGAACGTTATAGGCACTCATCCCTACGACCCCATATGACTTAGGCAGGGAGCGCCAAAGGTGCTCACTGCGCTGGTGGAGATGAGCGCCGTAAGAGCTCTTCCCTAAGACCCCGAAGGCGTTCACTGCGCTGGTGCGACACCCATAGCACTTTGTAAAAATGTCATTAAAAAAAAATACGCCCAGTAACACTTCTTACAAAATGAAACTGCGACTTAGAGACAAGAAAATACGAGCCGCAACAAAATACGAACTTAAGAGCCGAACTGCGCACACCGAAAAACACAGAAAGTACAAACAAAAATAAAATTAAAACATTACACACAGCAAGGGGGGACACCCAGGATGTATGGAAGTGAGGTTACACCTCAATATATTTCAAGAGTGTAGGCACTCGAAAATCCCCTAAGCAAGAGAAAAAATGGCCGAAAAAAACCCAGAAAATGACGCTACACGACCCCTAAACCTGTAAAACACCGCCAGGCACATTCAACTTTTACACAACCCCGTACGAGCTACAAAATACACTATTAGGAAGGACGCAAGATCATCCACACCCGAGTACCTCATACACATTCGCCACCATTTTACAACACTAATTTACAAAATGCGGAAATACACAGCTACACAAACGGCTTCCCCTAGCGCACGCAGCCTATTTACACTACACACTTAACACATTGCTGACATTTACACCTCAGCTCCGCAACAGTGCAAACCAACATTGTATGCTGCAGGAACATCAAAACAGATTGTCAGCTCTTCAGCACAATGCTTGCTGCATATATTACTTACAAATAGGTAAAGTATATTAATTTATCAGTTCAGTAATTAATTCACCGCACGCCTCACAAGGAATGCCAAGGGTGCTCAGAGGAGCAAAACTACACCAGGGCCGAGGCTCACAATGAGCGCCAAAAGGCTATAAGCATGGACCTTGCAATCAGCACCAAAGGGGCTCTGACAACCAAAAATGCACCAACCCAGAGGCTCACAATGAGCGTCGAAGGTACTCATACAACCAAAACACTTACGTTGTGTGCCAAACCGCATTTCCTGACTTACGATTCTATTGCCGTCATTCTTTGACGGGCAAGTCGCTAGTATAAATATATTTTTAAACTATAACAATATATACAGCCTTATTCTTCAGAGCTTATTAAGTGCAGAAGGATGGTCTGCCAAGTCCCTTAATCCGTGAGGGTTCCTGTTTAATATCTTAAGCAAGCAAATTCCAACTTGCTACATAGATATCCAGCTACCCAACACTTTCTGGCAAGAGTTATCCAGAATAATGGTAAATATCAACAATTCACAACAATAAAGTGTGGGCGCTATTGAGCTCTCTTTGAGACGATTACTGTAAATTCCCCTACTTGTAATATCTTCAGATATTTTTGGATCAAATATGTCTGATTTCCTCCCCTGGTTATTATAAGGTAAATCCACCTACCATCTGGACTTTTCCTGAGTATTTTATGATTACAAAAAAATCAAACATGCCTACTAAATTGAAAATAAAAGATAAAAAGGAAGAGGTCCCAAAACCCTACGTTCCCCCCACCACCCCTCCAAAGAATACAAAAACAGGAAGTGATACATCACATGGGGATTTGAATTTGGAGTCAAAAACGGCCCGATCTCCTGACACTTCAATACACGAGAGAAATATATCTCCACAGGAGGATGAAATCTTAACTTGTTAAAAAATGAAAGAACTTTTGCTGGAATTTCAATCAAAGATCACTGCAGATTTTACAAAACAAATCTCAGATAATACTCGATCTATTATTGATATCAATCAAAGGCTTCATCAATTGGAACATCCTCTCTAGAAAGCAAAATTGAGGTCCTAAACAAAAGGTTAAATAGCTATAAAGATCGAGCTAGAAGGAAAAACTTGCGGCTGAGCGGGATATCTGAAAAAAGATAAGAACTTATGGGACTTTGTTGATGAACTGTTAATTAAACTGGTTCCAGATTTCCCAGAAAATGACCGCAAACTAGAAGCAATATATAGGCTTCCTCTGTCTAGAAATATGGATAAATCTTTTCCTAGAGCTGTAATTATATGATTTCCCTACCTACCATTTAAGGACGCCATAGTAAAGGCTAGTTACACAGGGCTAAAACTAATGCCGCCTTTTGATGAAATCAAAATTTTCTCAGACATCTCTGTTCATATGTTAGCCAAAAGAAAATAATTTTCTATCATAACCCAGAAATTAAGACAGAGGGAATTTAGATACAAAGGGTCTTTTTCTAATGGGATTTCTGTCTACAAAGATCATTCATGGGTCAGAATTAATAACGTGAAGGATGGTACTATTCTGGAATATTGATGTTGACGAGTAGAATATTAATACAACTAGACCCTGTTGGTAAAGAACCCTGAATGGGAAACTGTTAAATAGGCATCAGGGGGTTAAATGATAAATAATCCACTGCTGTTTAGTGATGTTTAAGTAGCGAGAACGTTTTTTCTATATCTTTATTCGTAGTTAAATTATATCTCTACTATTTCTCACATATAATAGTTGTCCAACTACGAATCGTTGTCACGCTTTGCGAGCTCGCAAGAACGGTGTCCCTTGCAAAGCAAGGGACGCGGTTTGGTCCGCAAATGCAGACGCTCGCGAAGCAAGGGGCTTCATTTGCGGAAGGTGGAGGCTCCAACGTCGGCTGCAATGAGCCAAAGTCTAATTGCAGGCCACGAATGCGGAACCTCGCAAAGCGAGGGGCCGCATTTGCGGAGGTGTAGGCTCAAATTCGCCTTGCACGTGGATACAAACACCCACACAAGCGGCACCATTACGACCTCGCAAAAATACGACCTTAACGGCCGAACCGCGTGCACCTAAAAACAGTCAAAGCACAAAAAATACCCACTAAAAATACATAAAAAGCTTACCCACAGCAAGGGGGGGCACACAGGACCTCTGCAAGTGAAGTTACAACTCCATTTAAGTCCAAATTCCCGAGTTCAGACACACGAAAATCCCCTAAGCGAGAGACAAAATGGCCACCGAAAAAAACAAAAACAAGGCTCAAAGACCCAGGACCTCCCAGCCACGTACAACTTACCCAAGAAGGGATTGGAGACCCGCATTAACCCCACATTAACCATTGCAGTGGGGGTCCCGGTCACACACGATCGGGGACTTCCGATGCAATGAAAATTCGAAATTACCGCGTTACGGGTCCTTAAAGGGCCCGTAAAGGTCCTTAAAGGACCCGTTATGAAAAAAAAAATACACTATCACGCATGAGGCTCTATACAGAGCCCCATCAACCATTAATTAACCCTGTCACTCATGGGGGTCAATATAGATCCCCATAAGCCCTTCATTAACCCTGTCACTCATGGGGGTCAATACAGACCCCCATAAGCCATTCATTAACCCTGTCACTCATGGGGGTCAATACAGACCCCCATAAGCACTTCCTTAACCCCCCCACTCATGGGGGTCAATATAGACCCCCATAAGCCCTTCCTTAACCCTGTCATTCATGGGGGTCAACACAGACCCCCATAAGCACTTAACCCTTAATTAACCCCCTCACTCATGGGGGTCAATACAGACCCCCATAAACCCCTAATTAACCCTGTCACTTATGAGGGTCAATATAGACCCCCATAAGCCCTTCATTAACCCTGTCACTCATGGGGGTCAATACAGATCCCCATAAGCACTTAATTCACCCCCTCACTCATGGGGGTCAATACAGACCTCCATAAACAGCTAATTAACCATGTCACTCATGAGGGTCAATATATACCCCCATAAGCCCTTCATTAACCCAGTCACTCATGGGGGTCAATACAGTCCCCCATAAGCACTTAATTAACCCCCTCATTCATGGTGGTCAATACAGACCCCCATAAGCCCTTTATTAACCCCCGTCACTCATGAGGTTCAATATAGAACCCGATAAGCCTTTAATTAACCATGTCACTCATGGGGGTCAATACAGACCCACATAAGCACTTAATTAACCCCCTCACTCATGGGGGTCAATACAGACCCCCATAATACATATAATTAACCCTGTCACTCATGGGGGTCAATAAAGACCCACATAAGCCCATAAATAACCCTGGCACATGGGGGTCAATACAGACCCCTATAAACCCTTAATTAACCCAGTCACTAATGAGGGTCAATACAGCCCCTCATAAGCACTTAATTATCCCTTTCACTCATGGGGGTCACTATAGACCCCCATAAGCCCTTAATTAACCCTGTCACTCATGGGGGTCAATACAGACCCCCATAAGCCCTTCATTAACCCTGTCACTCATGGGGGTCAATACAGACCTCCATAACCCCTAATTCACCCCATCACTCATGGGGGTCAATACAGACCCCATAAACCCCTAATTAATACTGTCACTCATGGGGGTCAATACAGACCCTCATAAGCCTCTATTTAACCCCATCAGTCCCATAAGGGTATATTAAGACCATTATGGGCCTGTTACAACCCAACATTAACCACCCCCTAATAACCCCCCACCACTCTAATTACATAAAATAAAAAAAAACTAAGGTCACTAAAGTCAATACAGACCCCCATAAACAGCTAATTAACCCTGTCACTCATGGGGGTCAATATATACCCCCATAAGCCCTTCATTAACCCTGTCACTCATGGGGGTCAATACAGACCCCCATAAGCACTTAATTAACCCCCTCACTTATGGTGGTCAATACAGACACCCATAAGTCCTTTATTAACCCCCGTCACTCATGAGGTTCAATAAAGAACCCGATAAGCCTTTAATTAACCATGTCACTCATGGGGGTCAATACAGACCTACATAAGCCCTTCATTAACCCTGTCACTCATGGGGGTCAATACAGACCCACATAAGCCCTTCATTAACCCAGTCACTAATGGGGGTCAATACAGACCCACATAAGCACTTAATTAACCCCCTCACCCATGGGGGTCAATACAGACCCCCATAATACATATAATTAACCCTGTCACTCATGGGGGTCAATAAAGACCCACATAAGCCCATAAATAACCCTGGCACATGGGGGTCAATACAGACCCCTATAAACCCTTAATTAACCCCGTCACTAATGAGGGTCAATACAGCCCCTCATAAGCACTTAATTATCCCTTTCACTCATGGGGGTCAATATAGACCCCCATAAGCCCTTAATTAACCCTGTCACTCATGGGGGTCAATACAGACCCCCATAAGCCCTTCATTAACCCTGTCACTCATGGGGGTCAATACAGACCTCCATAACCCCTAATTCACCCCATCACTCATGGGGGTCAATACAGACCCCATAAACCCCTAATTAATACTGTCACTCATGGGGGTCAATACAGACCCTCATAAGCCTCTATTTAACCCCATCAGTCCCATAAGGGTATATTAAGACCATTATGGGCCTGTTACAACCCAACATTAACCACCCCCTAATAACCCCCCACCACTCTAATTACATAAAATAAAAGAAAACTAAAGTCACCAAAAATAAAAAAATATACATTACATAAAATAAAAAACCTAAATCACAAAAAATAAAAAATCTACATTACAGAAAATAAAAAACCTAAGTAAAAAAAAGTAAAAAAAAGAACATTACAGAAAATAAAAAAACACATTACAACCCCCCCCCCCACCACAGAAAAAAAAATTACACACCTAAAAGGAAATACATATAATACATACAATACAATACATACAATATAATACATACAATATAATACAATACAATACAAATACATACAATGTAATACAATACAATTAAATACAATACAATACACCCATATCTAATATACAATACAACCTATCTATCTAATATAAATCCCCCAATCTATCTAAATAAATAACACAATTTTAATATACAATACATGCTATGCTATCTATATAAAACACATACCCCTAGCTAACATACAATAAATGCTATCTATATATAAAATAATCTAATTCTAAGCTAAAATAAAATAATTAAGACCACTTACCTTTGCAGATGTCTATTCAGATCAGCCACCTAGGAAAAAATAAATAAATTAGTGCAACACGTTTACAGTAAATACTAAACATTCTATATATTATACTCACCTTTCCGGCATGTCCCGTCCTTATTCTCCGTTGCGGCACCTGTTAAAAAAAACATAACATTAATACACATACATAAACATAAAAACAAAATAAAATAAACGTAATCTACATTGTACTTGCCTCCCCGCGATGTCTCCGGCCTCCTCCTCCTCTTCTGTCACGCCCTGTAAAAAAAATAAAAATCTCACATGCGCACTCACGGACATTCCCGACGCTAATGATGCTCCCGGAGACTTTTCCGGAAGAAAATAGGCAATGGCGCCTTCTGATTGGTTGAAATCGCTGTCTATCAAATTCACCCAATAAGGAGGCGCCAATGTGTGAGCCAATCAGAAAGGGATACACCCTAAAATCCCACTCTGATTGGATAATGCACCTGTCAATCTATATTAAACCAATCACAAGGCGCAGGTGCCTTCAGCCAATCACAATTGAATACACCCCCACAGGGTGATTGGCTGGAGGCATCTGCGCATTCTGATTGGTTGCACTGACAATAGCCAATCACAATGGAATACACCCCCACGTACTGATTGGCGAAGGCATTTGCGCCTTCTCATTGGCTATTGTCATGGTCAATCAGTATTACAGCCTTGGGAAGGCGCAGATGTCTTCACCAATCAGTACGTGGGGGTGTATTCCATTGTGATTGGCTGATGGCAATAAAGCCTTCGGATTGGTTCAAATAAAGATTGACAGGTGCATTATCCAATCAGTGTGGGATTTTGGGGTGTATCCCTTTCTCATTGGTTTACAATTGGCGTCTTCTCATTGGATTAATTTGATAGACAGCGTTTTCAGCCAATCAGAAGCCGCCATTGCCAATTTTATTCTGGAACACTCCGTAGGAAGCTCATTAGCGTCGGAGACATCCGCCAGGGAGGATGTGTGGTTTTTTTTTCTTTTTTTTTTTAAAGAGCGCGGATGCTTCCGGAGCAGAACACGAGTAGGCCGGAGACATCGCGGGGAGGTAAGTACAATGTAGATATTGTTTATTTTACTTGGTTTCATGTTTATGTATGTGTGCTAATGTAATGTTTTTTTTTAACAGGGGCCACGCCGCAGAAGCAAAGATGGAAGAGCACGGGACATGCTGGAAAGGTGAGTAGAATAATTAGAATATTTAGAATGTTTAGTTATTTTTATGTAAACGTGTTGTGTTAATAGATATGGGGGATGTATATTAGATAGGGGGATGTATATTAGATAGATAGTATTGTATATTAGATAGGGGGATGTATATTAGATGGGGTGTATTGTATTGTATTTAATTGTATTGTATGTATTTGTATTGTATGTATTGTATTGTATGTATTATATGTATTTCCTTTTCAGGTGTGTAATTTTTTTTTTCTGTAGGGGGGGGGGTTGTAATTATTTATTCAATAGGTTAGTGTAGCGGGTGTTTAGTTGATATTTTATGTTTTATTGGGGGGTATAGTGCAGTGTAGTGTTTATACTTAGTGTCATGATGGTCCTCGAGGACCGTCATGGCACTTATGTTGTTAATGTTGGGTTGTAACAGGCCCATTATGGTCATAATTTACCCTTATGGGACTGATGGGGTTAAATAGAGGCTTATGAGGGTCTGGATAGACCCCCATAAGTGACCGGGTTAAAAGGGTGTAGTGCTTACACTTTGGGTCATGAGGGTCCTGGATGACCCTCATGGCACTTATAGTGTTATTACATGCGTTCATTAGTGTGTTAGAGGAGTCTATATAGTTGAGGCACACAGTACACTCACATTGTGTGGCAAACAGCATTTCAACACTTTCTTTTATTGACTGTCTTTTTTTGACGGGCAAGTTGCTAGTACAAAATAATAAATATTGTACTGTATACCGTTGCTAGAGGTTCTATAAAAAAAAACTGTGGAACATAACAAAATACTGTATGAATATTATTATTAATTTTAGCCCACAGACTCAATGATTGTCCCATTTTTTTCAATGGGGAATGTACAGTATCTATTCATCTAGATATCTATCTACAGTATGTATTTACTGTATCTAGGTGTATTTATCTACATATTTATTTATCTATCTACTATATCTATCTATCTATCTATCTGCTGATCTGTAACTTTTTGATTTGATAAGGCCAAATTGGAGACTCCTCTTATTTTTTTTTACAGTGTCCTTTTTAAATCGACCCAAAACTGTCTTGCGACCACAAAAATGGCAAAACCGTTACCAAATAAGTGCAATTGTATTATGCTGAACCTCAAGCAGAAGATGGAAATATGCCAGAGGCTTGAAAAAGGTGAAACTCGTACCGTGCTCATGAAGGAATTTAATGTTGGTTCATCAACAATCTATGACATTAAGGCTCAGTCTGAAAAGATAAAGGAATTTTATGTAAAGGCAGAGACAAGAGCGTGGAGAAGCTTCATACTCTTCATGCACCGAAAATGGAATTGCTTAACCAGTCACTGGCATTGTTTTTCGCTAATAAGCTCTGAGGGGGGTTTATATCTGGACCCATGTTGCAGGAAAAAGTGAGAGAATTTCATGAGAGAATGAATATTGAAGGTCAGTGTTTATTGTCAAGTGGCTGGCTCACCTGATTAAAGGTCCGTCATGGCATCCGCAAGCTGGACTTGTCAGGTGAACAGAAATCAGCTGATTTGGAAGCTGCCGCTTAATTTCATGTTTAGTCAATTGGTAGCAGAAAACCACTTGACCCCCAAGCATATTTATAATGCCCATGAGACTGGATTAATGTGGAAGTGTCTGCCCAATTCTACTTTGGGTAGTGGTAATGAGACGGTAGCTCACGGCTTCACGCAAAATAAAGAGCGTATAACTGTGCTGGTTTGTGCAAATGCATCAGGAAATCATAAGCTTAAATTGTGTGTGATTGGCAAATTTGCTAAACCAAGGTGCTTAAAAGGCATAACTAACCTCCCTGTAGATTACCATGCACAGAGTAACAGTTGGATGAACGCAGACATTTTTAACAAGTGGTTTCATTGTTCTTTGTTCCCAGTGTAAAAAAACATTTACGAAAGAAAGGAATACAGGATAATAGTAAAGTTTTGTTCTTCCTGGATAACTGTTGGGCACACCCTCCAGCTCGTTAAGGGCAACATTTTTGTACGTTATATTCCACCTAACATTACAAGTCTGATCAAACCAATGGATCACGGAGCGATATAGAATGTAAAAATGTTCTACAGGCGTGACTTTATGTGGAAACTTATAAATTTTGACAGGACAATTGTAGAGTTTCAGAAGAAATATAATCTTAAAGATGCTATATACACAGTCAGGTGTGCATGGGATTTTGTGGCAAGTAAAACATTACAGAAATATTGGAGAAAGTTGTGGCCAGCTGTCATGCCTGAGGAATCCACCTCCTCCGCCTCCGTCGACTTAGAGGAGGTTGAAATCAATTGTTCAGCTGTCAATAGCAGAGATTATGATGAAATATGTGAGTTAGTTGACTCTGCTAACGACAACATTTGTCTTGAGATGAACTGGACGACTGGTTTGCTATGGAAGAAGCTATTCCAGTCATTCATACACTAAACACAGAAGACATCATAGAAGGTGTTGTGAAGGAGAAAGAGTGATGATGACGCCGGGTGTGAGGTGGAAAAAGTATCCTTGCAGACAGCTACTGCAGCATTTGAAACTGTAATAGCTTTTGCAGAACAGCAAGCCTTCTTCACTTCCCAGCATCTTATGCAGCTGCGCATCATGCAAAACCTGACTTTGCAGGAGAGGCGTGAGGCCTCAAAGGAAGGTGATATTCGTTCATTTGTAGAGAAAACTGCACCCAAGTCTACCAGTACAACATCTTCTACAGATGAAGATCTAACACTAATCACGTCCACTACTGCTGATCGTGTTCCAGACTGATTTTCTGCTCCTGAAGGGGACCTAGTAGGAGATGAACTGCTGGAGATCCTGATGTTATGTCTAAGCAGTAAACTTTATTTTTTCGTTCATTGAAGTTAACTGAAGTGAAAAAAAAGGTATGTTACTGTTGTTATGTTCAATAGTTTAATCGCTGCTATTTAATACAGTATGTACAGTATATCACGACCCACTCTCTGGCTGGGGTCTGCTGACTTGATTTGGGTTACTCTGGACCTTGGAGTAGCTTTGAGTACAGGAACATCATGTCTCAGCCCTTGGTTTAGACTGAGCAATATTGACAGTAAGTCTGACGAATCTTACTGCAAGCATATGTCCCCGGGTAAATAATACATCTACACACCACGTCTTGATGAAAATTATGAACCACCTTTTATTTTGGAACCACATATTTAAAACATTTCACACACACACAGTGGAGGGAGTGGCTACTCTTAGTCAAACCCTCATTCCCCTCTGGCCATTCTCACAGAAGTAATTTGTGGGAACTTATTAGTCTCCTCCCCCAGGGCCTTCCCCAGGCGTGGCTACTAGTTCATTTTGGGCTGGATCTCAGACTGGAAACATCCTTTATTAGCTCTTGAACTATGCCCCTGGGCTTGTGGTTGGGAAACCCCATACTATACTATTGTCCTGCGGTGCCTGGCAGTCTGGCAAATCTCTTTGTTTAGGTTATCTCCTTTGTTTACACTATGGACCATATGGCCAACTCCTGACTGAGAGTTTATACAATGGGGGAGGGTTGACTAATTAAAACATAGCTATCACTCCACAATACAATATACAATATAATATTAACATATTAATAACCTATAACCATATTTCCCCATTCCCACATGGTATCAGGGTGGGGCAAGTTTTCCACGTCAATCCATTTTATGCAGTAATGCTGACTTTATTTAATGGTGACAGTGGAACCCCCTATTCATACCATTTACAAGCAGTAACTTTGTGCCCAAATCTTTTGTTCTTCCACATGGCAGGTAACAGTTCCAAAACAAGATGGCCCCTGGCTGATTCATGACAACACCTCCTCAAGCGTGGCAGGAAACATCCATGCCCCTAGGATTTTCCCAGCTACGCTGATAGTCATGAATCTTCTGGATTGGCTAGGCCCTCTGCACTCTCTCCACGTTCAAGTCCTTTAGAAAACAGTCCCAAAGTGCAGAGTAAAAACCTCCCCCAGCCCTTGGCCTTGCTCCCACTGTATAGAGCAAATTGCTCTTCCCATTCACACCCACCCAAATAGTCCAGGGTACCTCCCCAATAATCTGGTATCCCAGAGTACAACAGGTGGGCCACAGTTTCTGTCCCATAGCAACTCTGTTCCCCCCAGCCAGTCCCCACCGATGGGCTGGGATCTCTAATACAGTCTCTGGGCCTATGGGATCGCAAAGGGACAGCTCCTCTTGGCTTCCTTCCTCTGGTCCAGCTGTTTCCGTTGCTGCTTGGGGAGCTACGCTGCTCCCACCCAAGCTGTGCTTACACTCCTCCATTGCCCGGGGTTGAGCAACTTTATCCCAGTCCTTTCTGTTGAACTGGGTCTTTGGAGTGGTGTCTGTTCCAGTGGGCCCCTGGACAATGGTTATCCAGGGTATCTCCCCACTTGGTACACCCTCTGTCATGGTGCCACTCTGCACCCATAATGCTTTTGCCAAAGCTGGCATGCTTGCTGCCCCGGCCTGGCTCTTTGTGCCCCTGGCACTCTCTTGCTGTGTGAGGTCAGGTTCCCTGTAGCCAGAAACCAATTCTTTTCCCTCCCCACAGTCTCTTAAACAACCCTCCTGGGCTGTGTTCTTCACTAGCACCTCTGGGGACAACTCCCCTTGACTGTCAGGGTACAGACAGTGGTTATCTGATGCAGGCTGGGGAATCTCATCATTCCCTTCCAGCCTGGCCTCTAAGGCTCCCTTCCCACCGTCCATCACATAATAATCCAGAGCCTCTGGCTCCATTAACAGTTCTGGCCAACACACTTTGCCTAGAACTTCTGAGGGCAGACTTAACTTATCTGGCCCTAGCTTGTGAGCAGTTCCCACTTCCTCTGGGATTAAATCTCTTGGGGTATCAGGGGGCAGACATGGATTATCTGACCCCACCCAGGGAACATTCCACTGGGTCTCTGGCTCTTGGGGCTGGTGACTAGGCCCTGACACAGTTACTGCATGTTCTAGGGGCAAACATTCTACATCCCCAGGAGTTGGCAAAGGAACAGTGTTTACCCCTTCCCACTCCTCACTTTGTTTACAGTCTAGAAATGCCTCTCCCCAGTTCCAGTGAGCATACTCACTCTGGTACATACCGTCTGAGTTGTAAAAATACTTCCTGGGTATCGCATCCCACAATTCCACATACTCAGCCTCCAGTTGCAGCTCTTGCTGAATCAGGGGTTCCAGCAAAGGAGCCTCCGGGAACCATGCTTCCAGTCCCAGACCCCGGCAGCGTTCAACAAACAAGTTATTATGCCTCCTTGCAGTTCCCATGCCACATTCCGGATCACCATTCAGAATCTCACCGACCCCATATTCTAGATCCAAACGAAAATAGAGATCCTCTCTCCGGCCACCCAAGGACTCTATCCTGGCAAGGTACTGTTCCTCCAAGTCCATCTCTTTCTCTACCAGTTCCTCCAACCAGCTTGCCAGCTCATGGCCATGCCATAATTGCATGAATGCCATCCATTGATTTAGCAGGAGTAGTCTGTAGTCCTCTGCTTCCATCTGCTCCATTTTCTGGTCCTTCTCAGAGTACCCCACCACTGTGTCACCAATTATCACGACCCACTCTCTGGCTGGGGTCTGCTGACTTGATTTGGGTTACTCTGGACCTTGGAGTAGCTTTGAGTACAGGAACATCATGTCTCAGCCCTTGGTTTAGACTGAGCAATATTGACAGTAAGTCTGACGAATCTTACTGCAAGCATATGTCCCCGGGTAAATAATACATCTACACACCACGTCTTGATGAAAATTATGAACCACCTTTTATTTTGGAACCACATATTTAAAACATTTCACACACACACAGTGGAGGGAGTGGCTACTCTTAGTCAAACCCTCATTCCCCTCTGGCCATTCTCACAGAAGTAATTTGTGGGAACTTATTAGTCTCCTCCCCCAGGGCCTTCCCCAGGCGTGGCTACTAGTTCATTTTGGGCTGGATCTCAGACTGGAAACATCCTTTATTAGCTCTTGAACTATGCCCCTGGGCTTGTGGTTGGGAAACCCCATACTATACTATTGTCCTGCGGTGCCTGGCAGTCTGGCAAATCTCTTTGTTTAGGTTATCTCCTTTGTTTACACTATGGACCATATGGCCAACTCCTGACTGAGAGTTTATACAATGGGGGAGGGTTGACTAATTAAAACATAGCTATCACTCCACAATACAATATACAATATAATACTAACATATTAATAACCTATAACCATATTTCCCCATTCCCACATGGTATCAGGGTGGGGCAAGTTTTCCACGTCAATCCATTTTATGCAGTAATGCTGACTTTATTTAATGGTGACAGTGGAACCCCCTATTCATACCATTTACAAGCAGTAACTTTGTGCCCAAATCTTTTGTTCTTCCACATGGCAGGTAACAGTTCCAAAACAAGATGGCCCCTGGCTGATTCATGACACAGTACACTGCATTCCAAAAAGCTACAGTATTTTTTACAGTGCAATAAAACTGTAATGATGTGAAGTCTGTCTTTATTTGCTTTAATCTGCTTTTAGTTAGTGTATATAAATCTCAAAATCAATTAAATACACTGTGTATGGTCCTGTGTGGGGTATAGGGCTAATTAGGGCTATTTTAATGATGACTTTCAAGCAACCAAAAACTACACCTATCCGACAATAGGCGATCCCCACGGGTGCCGGAATTAGGGAGTTTACTGTATATATATATATATATATATATATATATATATATATATATATACATATATTTGTGGACATATTTGTCTGTCCCAGCTCAACTTCCCAGAATGCAGTGTAACTGTTTTTCTCGGAACTCTGAGCTGGAAGCAGGTTTTTTTTAACTTGCTTTAGACATTCAGGTGTGAAAGCAGATGTACTTTTTATTTACTATATATATATATATATATATATATATATATATATATATATATATATATATATATATATATTTGATAGGGACTGTGTCTAAACAGATGCATAACAAAATGTTACAAATGTGTCTGGCCTCCCGGGCCTGAACCCTGAAACTGGAAGGGTTAAGGAGCAGAATAACACAGATTTGACTTTTTTAGTTATGAATAATTAAGTCAAGCCATCACTAAAAATGGCAATATCCAAGTAAATTTTTATTAATTAAACAATAATTTTAAACTTTTTCACATGCTTTAATGCTTTCCACAGAGAACACAGTACAATAATGGGAGGGGTTATAAAAGTTGAAATAAGCATGTATACAAATTATAAAAAAAAAACAATATAAACTAGTTTACAGGTTCACAAATTGATTATGAGTGCTAAGCATGATGGTGTAGAGAAAAGTTTATCATTTCAGAGCCTCTTAAATCAAAATAAAATTAGAAATCATGCAGATAACAGCAATGCAAAGAACCAGTTCTGTCTTCTAGTATGTCTTCTTATAATAAAAGCTTATAAACTTACAGAATTTAATAAATCAGCAGAACTGTGAAAAATTCTATTAACGTGCTTTAGAAAACAAATATACATTGTCAAGGACAACATATGTAAGTTTAAATGGATTTTTTTAGGAGCTTGTCAAATGTTTTTGACTAATTACATTTATATCATCTTGGTAGAATTGTATGATGTGTAATGCAGATATGTAATAACCAAGATTAAATATTCCCCACATTACAAACATGCAACTGGTCTTTGTCCTGTATGGGTTTTCAAATGTTGATTGACACCTGCGGCCTGACCGAAACATTTCCCACATTCAGAACATGAAAATGGCTTTTCCCCTGTGTGAGTTCTCATATGTTGATTGAGACTTGTGGCAATACTGAAACATTTCCCACATACAGAACATGCAAATGTTTTTTCCCCTGTGTGAGTTCTCATATGTCGATTGAGAATGGTGACAATACTAAAACATTTCCCACATTCAGAACATGCAAATGTTTTTTCACCTGTGTGAGTTCTTATATGTTGATTGAGACTTGTGACAACCCTGAAACATTTCCCACATTCAGAACATACAAATGTTTTTTCCCCTGTGTGAGTTCGCATATCTAGATTGAGACTTGCGACAATACTGAAACATTTCCCAAATTTAGAACATACAAATGGTTTTTCCTCAGTGTGAATTTTCATATGTAGATTTAGACATGAGGTCTGGCTGAAACATTTCCCACATTCAGAACATGCAAATGGTTTTTCCCCTGTGTGAGTTCTCATATGGTCGTTGCGACTTGTGATCAAACTGAAGGACTTCCCACATTCAGAGCATGCAAATGGTTTTTCCCCTGTGTGAGGCATCAGCGTTCCTTCTAGATAACTATGTGAAATACTGAAATCTTCCAATACACAAGCTTGTGAACTAGGGGTAATATGATCCACTTCAAAGGAATTCCAAATCACAGATCGATCTAGAGGAAAGAGGAATATGGGGAGTAAATTATTTTAAAATATGAAAGTTTTAACATACTTCGAAATATTATAGTCTGCAAATGTATGTGACTTTAACTGTACTATTAACAATTTATAGCTGGACTTCATAGCACATATTGTCTTGGGAGGGACTAAGGTGATGAACACTTAACTGTGAAAAAGTGAATCCAGGATTTTCTTGCTGCAAATAATCATAAAAGCCTATAAGGTAAACTCTGCCGCTTAAAAAAGTTCAAAGAAACAAGCAGCTGTAGGAATTTAAAAATAAATATGACTATAAATGAGAATGTGATTTATAGAATAAATTGACAGTAGCCTGAAAACTCAAGTACATTGCTTTTAACAGATAGGAAGGCCAGCAAGGAGAGAGTTGCAGTAATCAAGGCGAGATATGATGAGAGAGTGAATTAGAATTTTTGTTGCGTCTTGTGTAAGGTAGTGACGTATTTTGGAGCGATTTTTTAGGTGAGAGAGACAAGATTTTGAGAGTGATTGAATGTGAGTAATGAAAGAGAGGGCAGGGTCCAATAGAACCCCAAGACAGCGGAGGTGGGAGTGGGGAAAGATGATGGCATTGTCAACAGTAAAAGATACGTGAGAGGTGGGGGTTAAGGAAGAGGGTAGAAAGACAAGGAGTTCTGTCTTCTTACTCATGTTGAGTTTAAGTTGACGAGCGGACATCCATGAGGATATGCTAGAGAAGCAATTGGCAACATGAGCTAGCAGAGAGGGTGATAGTTCAGGTGCAGAGAGGTAGATTGGAGTGTCATCTGCATAGAGATATTAAAATCCAAACGATTTCATCAGGGCACGAGGGATGATTTGTAGATGGAGAAAAGGGGGCCTAGGACTGAGCCTTGGGGCACACTGACAGTTAGAAGGTGAGGGGAAAGAAGAGACACCAGAGTAGGAAACACTAAATATTATATTTTCTAGATAGGATATGAACCAAGAGAGAGCAGTGTCATGGATGCCTAGGGAGCGGAGAGTTTGGATAAGAAGAGAGGGATCAATTGTGTCTCAGGCAGTAGAGAGATCCAGGAGAATTAGGATAGAGAAATTACCCTTTGACATGGCGGTCATTAGTAACTTTTGTGAGAGCTGTCTCTGTGGACTGTTGGGGCCGGAAGCCAGAGTGGAAGGGATCAAGGAGAGAGTTGGAGGAAACAAATAGGGTAAGGCGGTTGTAGACGACACGCTCAAGCTGTTTGGAACGCAAGGGAAGTATAGAGATAGGGCGGTAGTTAGATATAGCAGCTGGATCAGGTAAGGGTTTCTTGAGAATGGGTATAATTATTGCATGTTTCATAGGTGATGGAAATTTGCGAGTGTTTAGGGAAAGGTTGAATAGATGTTTAAGAGTTAGGATAAGAGTGGTAGAGAGAGGAGGGATCAACTGTGATGGAATAGGATCATATGGACAGGTTGTAAGACAAGAATTTAAAAGAAGGTCAACAACTTCATCCTCAGTTGCAGGGTCAAGGGAGTTCATAATGTATATAGGTTTGGGGAAAGGTGCGGTTAGGATGCTATTGGTATGTTAAGGGGGAAGGTGTGATATGACTCCCCTGACCATGCAACTGAGGATGAAGTTGCTAGCCTTCTTTCAATCTCCTGTCTTACAACCTGTGCATATGATCCTATTCCATCACAGCTGATTTATCTTAAACTAATGTCTTTCTTATTTTACAGAGTAAAATTTCAGATTACATTTAGTAAATTTTTTAGATTAGTTGTCAGGATCACCCAACTCCCTGTCATGTCATCAAACAGATTTATGTACAAACTGTCTCGACTCATATTCCAGATATCCTATACGGTTGTGAAAGACGAATGAATAAAATATACAGTCAGGTCCATAAATATTGGGACATTGACACAGTTCTAATCTTTTTGGCTCTATACACCACCACAATGGATTTGAAATGAAACAAACAACATGTGCTTTAACTGCAGACTTTCAGCTTTAATTTGAGGGTATTTACATCCAAGTCAAGTGAACGGTGCAGGAATTACAACAGTTTGTATATGTGCCTCCCACTTTTTAAGGGACCAAAAGTAATGGGACAGATTAACAGTCATAAATCAAACTTTCACTTTTTAATACTTGGTTGCAAATCCTGTGCAGTCAATTACAGCTTGAAGTCTGGAACGCATAGACATCACCAGACGCTGGGTTTCATCCCTGGTGATGCTCTGCCAGACCTCTATTGCAACTGTCTTCAGTTCCTGTTTGTTCTTGGGGCATTTTGCCTTCAGTTTTTTCTTCAGCAAGTAAAATGCATGCTCAATCGGATTCAGGTCAGGTGATTGACTTGGCCATTACACAATATTCCACTTATTTCCCTTAAAAAACTCTTTGGTTGCTTTTGCAGTATGCTTCGGGTCATTGTCCATCTGCACTGTGAAGCGCCGTCCAATGAGTTCTGAAGCATTTGGCTGAATATGAGCAGATAATATTGCCGGAAAAACTTCAGAATTCATCCTGCTGCTTTTGTTAGCAGTCACATTATCAATAAATACAAGAGAACCAGTTCCATTGGCAACCATACATGCCCACGCCATGACACTACCACCACCATGCTTCACTGATGAGGTGGTACGCTTTGGATCATGAGCAGTTCCTTTCCTTCTCCATACTCTTCTCTTCCCATCACTCTGGTACAAGTTGACCTTGGTCTCATCTGTCCATAGGATGTTGTTCCAGAACTGTGAAGGCGTTTATAGATGTTGTTTGGCAAACTCTAATCTGGCCCTCCTGTTTTTGAGGCTCACCAATGATTTACATCTTGTGGTGAACCGTCTGTATTTACTCTGGTGAAGTCTTCTCTTGATTGTTGACTTTGACACACATACACCTACCTCCTGGAGAGTGTTCTTGATCTGGCCAACTGTTGTGAAGGGTGTTTTCTTCACTAGGGAAAGAATTCTTCGGTCATCCATCACAGTTGTTTTCCTTGGTCTTCCGGGCCTTTTGGTGTTGCTGAGCTCACCAGTGCGTTCTTTCTTTTTAAGGATGTTCCAAACAGTTGATTTGGCCACACCTAATGTTTTTGCTATCTCTCTGATGGGTTTGTTTTGATTTTTTCAGCCTAATGATGGCTTGCTTCACTGATAGTGACAGCTCTTTGGATCTCATATTGAGAGTTAACAGCAACAAATGCAAATAGCACACTTCAAATGAACTCTGGACCTTTTATCTGCTCTTTGTAAATGGAATAATGAGGGAATAACACACACCTGGCCATGAAACAGCTGAGCAGCCAATTGTCCCATTACTTTTGGTGCCTTAAAAAGTGGGAGGCACATATACAAACTGTTGTAATTCCTACACTGTTCACCTGATATGGATGTAAATAGCCTCAAATTAAAGCTGAAAGTCTGCAGTTACAGCACATCTTGTTTGTTTCATTTCAAATCCATTGTGGTGGTGTATAGAGCCAAAAAGATTAGAATTGTGTTGATGTCCCAATATTTATGTACCTGACTGTATGTACAGCTACACATACTGATATTGGGCTCCTTTTAATTCCAAGCCTGTAATTACCTTCACACTGCCCGTATGTCTGGGGGTTAGAAATTTTATGCAATAACAGATGTATTTAAAACCATGAACCCATATGTAGAATTTCAGGGCCTGTAAGCCGTAAGTTACAATTTAGACAGACCCAATAGTAAATGAGCCCGTTATCACAATGTCAGTAAAACACAGATTTTAAACGACAATCAATTAGTGTTTAGAAGTCCGGTTTGCGATCGGACTCGCAATCCAAACTGTTGACATCTATAAAAATCAGTAATTCTACTGCTCTAGTCCATGCAGGTTTTATGATTGCCAGGATCGATATAACACAGAAAGTCCATTACTTGTTCGGGCAACAGTATTACTGGGGCCAGTGTAAAAGAATTGACGCAATTGCGGTGGATCGATTCTACCTTTGTGGGTATAACAAAAACAATGTGGACAAGAGACTGATAAAACAGGGGCTCACTACAGTTTTGAATCAGGCTTATTATATAAAATAAGTACAGGAGATCTGAACGAATCAAAATGAAAAAAATCAGCTGCTGGAAGTTCAAAACTGCCCTGCAAGAATTAATCCATGATCACCAACTAGTGGGGAATAACAGGTAGTAAAAGAGTGGGGCATACAGGTAGTAAATGAGCGAGTTTTGTTCTACAAGATGCCAAGAGTTTGTGTGACACGTGATATTTGTCAACGTTTTGATTTTAAGGGCAAAGGAACCAGACTACCCCTACCAAACCATTTAACACCACATTGATCCAATACTATGCTCCAACCATGGATACTAAAGAGGCTGAAGTTGTCCATTTTTATGAAGATATTAAAGACCTCCTATAAAACTAGAAAAGATTTATTCAAGCCATAGGATATTGGAATGCTAAATTAGGAAACCAAAAGATGCCTGGATTAATGTATAAGTTTGGCTCAGAGATGGCTCTGCATATGGACATCACCAGATGGACAATATAGAAATTAAATTGTCCATATACTTAGTAGCTAAAGATGGAGGAGCTCTATACAGGCAGCAAAAACAAGATCATGAGCTTCTTACTGCAAAATTAAGAATAAATAGAGGAAGAGGGAAAATCATCAGACCAAGCAACGGATTGGCTTCTGGCAATTAGTGTGTTTATTTGCTGTGTGCAGTAATTTGGTATAGGGGAAGGGGCGAATTTGTGAACGTGCGAACAGTTATAGTGTCAAGTGCAGTTCTAGAGTAAGTAAAAGCAGGGAGTTCAAAGAAAAGAGAGCAAACTTAAAGTGCAGAAAAGGGTAGAAAAAAAAGTTGCTGTATTTGTTTGTTTTTATAAATCTTTATGCAAATATATTGTTTTTATTATTTTTTTATTTATTTTTCCTACTAAATGTTTGTAGACGACAATTATGAGTCAGTCCAGTGGCAACCTCACTCAGTGTACATCCTGGCATATGTATGCACTACTGTAACAACTGATCCAGGGTCCATACCTCTGTGAACATGTTGCCTCTCAAATTGGAGACCTGGAGAGGAGAATTGCAGCACTTACTGATATCCACTGGAAAGGGAATTGGTGCTCACTGAGCACAGTTTAGCTGGGCCTAGCATGGAGGGTGGAGATGCGGCTTGTGAGGATGTCCAGGGAGGTAGCTGCGTTACAGTTACATGGGGAATCAGGGGGATCAGAAGAAGGAGGCAAGCCGGGTCTGAGTTGGCAAACACCTACAGATTTGCCAGATTGAGGGAAACTGTTGAGGATGTCCATTCAGGAATAGCAATTCCAGATAGAGCTGTTCCCTCTAACAGCCGGGAGAACAGTTCTACTGGAGAAGTGGGAGGGCAGAATAGACAGAGAAAGGGTACTCTATTATTAGGAAGGTAGATAGGGTGTTTTGTCACCCAGATCCCAACAAGTAAACAGTTTGCTGTCTCCCGAGTGCTCGGGTTTGGCATGTTGTGGATCGGGTAGACAAATTATTGCGAGGGGCTGTAAATGAACCGCTGGTCTCGGTACATATTGGTACCAATGACAAAGTTAGTGGACGACCTAGTGTCCTAATCGAGGTCCTTGCCTTAAGCTTATTCACTAGAACTCTAAAATCATCAGGGTCGCTACCAGATGACTGGCGAAAAGCAGATGTGATATCTATATTTAAATATGGAGCAAGAGCAAATCTGGGGAACTATAGGCCAGTGAGCCTCACTTCTGTTGTGGGAAAGCTTTTAGAAGGGTTAGTAAGGGAAAATGTACAAGAATATGTCTATTCAAACAGGATGATAAAGTAGAAGTCAGCATGGATTTATGAGGGATAGGTCATGTCAAACAAATCTAATTAGTTTGTATGAGGAGGTTAGTAGGAACCTGGATCAAGACAACTCAGTGGATAAAGTATTTTTGGATTTTGCAAAGGATTTTGATACAGTGCCACACGGAAGACTATAGACTACTGTGCAAACGAATAGATACAGGAATTGCCGTACATGTCTGCTCATGGATTGGGAGTTGGCTTAGGGCCTCATTCAAATGTGATTTGGAAAATTAAACAGGGCTCTATATAAGCACATAGCATATTTTTTTACAGAAGTTTAGTTAATGAACTTCTACCCAAAACTAAGGTCTTTGTTAACTAAAAACTACTGAAAAAAATATGCTATGTGCTAATATAGAGGCCCAAAGACAGGAAGCAAAGGGTTGTTGTAAATGGAATATACTCGGATTGGACTAATGTGGTACGTGGCATTCCTCAGGGTTCAGTATTAGGTTGACTCCTTTTTAACATATTTATTAATGACTTAGAAGTGTGAAACTGGAAAGTAGTGTCTCCATTTTTACTGATGACACAAAGTTGTGCAAGGTAATTAAATCAGATAGTTATGTACTTTCCCTCCAAAGGGATTTACATCAATTAGGAGGTATGGACATTTAAATGGCAGATGAGATTTAATACAAATAAATGTAAAGTTATGCAGCATATTTATAATCTTAATGGACCAAATCTAGAGTTATCTGATATTGAAAAGGATTTGGGAGTGCTTGTGGACAACCACCTAGGTAACAGTGCTCAAAGCCAAGCAGCAGCTGCAAAGGAAAATAAAATATTAACATGTATTAAGAAGGGAATAGAAGCCAAGGAAGCAAATATAATATTGCCACTATACAAATCCCTAGTACGCCCTCATTTGGAATATGGAGTACAATTTTTGGCACCATGGCATAAAAACATTTTAGAGCTGGAAAAATTACAGAGAAGGACAACAAATCTGATTAGGGGAATGGAGGGGCTAAGTTATGAAGAAAGACTAACCAAATTAAACTTATTTTCACTAGAAAAAAGGCACCTAAGAGGAGATATGATTAACTTATATAAGTATACCCAGGGTCAATACAAGGCTTTGTCAAGTGAGCTTTCTGTGACAAGAACTTTTCAACTGACAAGAGGACATCCTTTGAGGTTAGAAGTAAAAAGATTCCACCTTAAAGAAAGAAAAGGGTTCTTCACAGTAAAGGTGGTTAATCTGTGGAATTCTCTACCAAAAGAGGTGGTGACAGCAAATTCAATAGATGAATTGGATATAATTTTAAATAAAAAGAGCATTCAGGGTTATCCTAGATAATTAGAGAAGGAGTATTGATCCAGGGAAAAAATATATATTTTGTGGTAAACAAGGAAACAAAGGATCAAAGGGGTATCAATTAGGAACACCTGACACCACTTAACCTCTGTTTGTTGAAACATATGCTTCACAGGCTATGTTGACAGATTTACTAATTATACTATTCATTCATTCTTCCTAACCCCCATTGAATTCAATGAGCAGCTAAAATGTCTAAAATTATATGGAAGCCCCGGTCAGCTCCCCAATGTGAGTGCTCCCCAAAGTGAGTACTCCCCAATCCCCTCCCTTGACTTCTATCTAGGTCCCCTCAGTCTCCTGAACCAGTTTGTATCCAAGGAGAAGGAAGGGGAGGTTTGGGTACTTATAGCAACCTGACTCCCTCTATGGTCTGGAGAAACACTGGGCGCTGCCTTCATATGACATCCACCAGATGCATACCCCAAGTCTAGTATTATTATGCTCTACTGTCCGTTAGGTCTCCCGCATGGGGGAGCCCCTGATCCCGGTTATTGGAAATTAATACCCAGTTAACCAAGAATCCTCAGAAAAGCTTAGATGTCATCTGGCCACACAGTTTTTCTCTGACCTGTTTGTTAATTAATTGCCCTACACAGAGCTATAGAGAGAAGTAAAAAAAAAAAAAAAAAATGGATAATTCTCTCCGACATTCAGGCTCCAAGCCACGGGGGGAATTAGTAGCCCAAACCTAATCCAAGCCCATGTGGGAGGCTAATAAGCTTTCTGTGATTGATCAGTGTTTTGTTTGCTTCCTATGATTGGTTACTGTACTGCATAAATATGTTATATGTTTGCCATTAAAGAAAGCTCTGTTTAAGGATAACCAACATGTGTATCTCATTCTTTAGTAAGTACTTTTATTATTCTTGGGAATTATTATTGCTGCACTGTATGCTGGCATCCTGTAACTTGTCATGGCCCCTGCAACTTGTCCTGTAATTGCTAATACAAGCTACAATTGGTAACTTGTACTGTCTTTCAGTAGTATTGGCGGAACTTGTCCATGCTCCGGTTCATATCATGCTGGGTAGGAACGGTTTAGTGACCCTTTCAAGCCCAACCAAGCAGCGTGTTGTGACAATATATAAATACATAAAATTACAGTTGATTGTTATTAAAACTTGAGTTGTAGATTGAGCTTGAAAGTTGGGCATTTAAATCATATATTACATGGAAAATTCACTCAGTTCAAATGCTTTTGCCAAAGAAGATGTTGAAGGCAATTTTCTATCGGTTTTGACATATTTTGGTTAAGGATGACATTTAAACCAGATGGGTTATCATTACTACAATGTGATAGTCTTTAAAAGATGGCAATGCAATACCTCCCTTATCATATTTTCTCTTAACTATTTCCAATTCTAATCAATTCTAGGATTTAAAAATAAATAAATAGGTGTTCTGCAATTTTATTCTATGTATTTTTCTGCCCATCCAAGTAAATTTTCCATTTTCCCACTCAATAAGTAGCATTTTAATAGGAGTGATAAGAGATATATAATTAGTCCTCATTAAATCTTTCAAGCGTCTGGGCAATTTCAAACTTAAATGAGTTATCAACACATTATCCCAACTATATAATAAAATATATACTTAAAAATATTTGTTTTAAAGTTTCTCTTTGATTTCCATTTAGGCCCATTGTTAAAATATTAGATATCGCAATGTTAAGTTTGTACTGAATTAAATAACAGATTTATTTCCTGGGCGCTTGACATCAATTTTTGCACATATAACTTTCAAGTAGGAAATACTATATAAACCATCCTTAATTATTAATTTTATCTATACAAAATCATGTTGTTCTAAAACCAAAAGACTCCTATATGGCAAGATGAAGAACCAAACATTTGTCCAACCACCAATCTATCATCCTCATTCAATTGCTACTTTTTTCATCTCTGAGATCGCAAGTGCAAAACGGAGGCAACTTTGCTATTCAATTGCCTCCATTTTGCAACCTCGGATCGAGTTCCAAGTGAAGGCCCTGCGAAAATGGCCGCTGAGCAACTTCGAGCTTACACCAATCTGAAGCCTTTGATGTTCCACTTTCGCAGGCCAATTTGCACAAATCCCTATTCAATTGCAAGATCCCTCCCACTCCGAAATAGTATCCCAGCTCGCAAACTGCAAATGTAGGACAAAGTCCTGCTTGTGCTGAGGAGGACTCGCAAGGGCTTTAGAAGCCCTTACGTATAAACCTCCAATCGTCCCCAGTGCACAAAACACCCCCCCCCCCCACATTCCTACATGAGACCACAATGACTCAGGGGTCCCCATTTTTGTGTGTATTTATTGTTTTTTTTATGTTAACTACTACGCGTGGTTCGGCCGTTAAGGTCGTATGTCGTATTTTTGCCAGTTTGTAATGGTTTTTTTCTATATCCTGCGGCTCGTATTTTTTTGTGTAAGTCCGTATTTAGTCATTGCTTGTTAGATCTATTTTTTCAAAGTGCCGCTTGTGTGGGTGTTTGTAACCGTTTGTGAGGCGCCGTAGGGCCTCCACCTCCGCAAATGCGGCCCCTCCTCTGTTACAGGGGTAAAGTAGCTCAAAGTGGCTGTGGGAATGGGGAGGGGAGTAGACTGGGTATTGTTGGTTAGTTGAGAGGGAGGAGTGTGTGAGCCTTGATGAGAGGAGAGTTCATTGCACATAGATTGAATTTTATGTGTAAAATTGTTGGCAAAGTCTTCAGCCGTGAGACAGGAAGGGATGGGGGGAGGTGGTGGGCGGAGGAGAGTATTGAATGTGGCAAACAGACGTTTGGGGTTGGAGGACAGAGTTGAAAGTAGTGATGTGAAGTAGTGCTGTTTGGCCCGGTTGAGGGCTGAGGAGTAGGAAGTGTGCAATTTCTTCCAGAGCCGTTCAGCAGTGCGGGAGCACTTCTGAATGTAACGTGTGTGTGTGTGTGTAGTGTGCCATGGTTGTGGATGAGATAGAGGGTGTCTGCATGATTTTATGGTGTCAAGGGTGGAAGAGAGAGTAGAGTTGTAGTGTGAGGTGGCAGTGTCAGGGCAGTTGAGGTTGGTGATAGTGCGGCGAAGAGGTTGGAGCACAGTGGAAAGCTGTGTAGGGTCGAGTTCTAGCAGGTTTCTGTGGGTTATTGTGGCTGGGGTTGAAGAAGAGTGATAAGAGAAAGATGTGGGGAGGTTGAAGGTAAGGAGGTGATGGTCAGATAGAGGTAGTGGGTGGATGACGGGGTTGGAGATAGGGCTAATATTGGTGAAAATAAGGTCAAAAGAGTGTCTGGCATGGAGAGTTGAAGAATCTGTAAGTTGTGAGAGGCCGAGGGAAGAGGTGAGTGCAAGTAGTTTGGCAACTGCTGGGGAGGTGGGGGTGTGAATGGCAATGTTGAAGTCGCCAAGTATTAGTGTGGGAATGTTGGAGGAAAGAAAGTGTGGGAGCCAAGTGGAAATGTGATCGAGAAATTGAGAGGGAGTACCTGGGGGGGCGATAGATTACAGCAACACGTAGAGAGATAGGAGAGATGAGGCGGATAGTATGAGCTCCAAAATATGAAAATTGGAGGGATGGGACAGGGGGTATGAGGTGATATGTACCGCGAAAGGAGAGTAATACACCCACACCACCACCTTGTTTGTTCCCAGGTCTAGGTGTGTGACTGAGGTGAAAGCCACCATGCAAGAGTGCTGAAGGAGGCAGTGTCTGAGGATGAGAACCAGTAGATTGAGGGAGTTGGTAATGAATAGGTCATGAGTGAATCTACATGATTAACCTCTGCTGCGGGGGCACTATATGTACCCCATGGCACCTAATCTATTAACCCCCTATATACCATGGGAGTCTATAAAGACCTCCATGGTTAATTTATTTACCCCTTATAAACCATGGGGGTCTATATAGTCTACAATGGTAAAATAAATTAACACATTAAGTGCCATGGGGGTAAACTAGAAGGAGCCCCCCCCCCCCCCAAATGGATCTTGCTGCACTTCCTGTGTCTTAAATAGGAGTTTTAAAGTGTTTTGATTGGCTGAAATAGATGTCAATTATATTTCAGTCAATCAGAATGGGTTTACAGTTGTTACCCTACTCAACATTGATTTATGTTTGAATAAACAAAATAAGGGTTCAGGGTAGAATTGCCTGGTATTTCGGGGCTGGGTCACTCTTGAGTGGGACCAGACTGATATACTTCAGGATATTTCTCCCTGTGAAGGGCACAAGTGAGCTAAAAGAGGTTGCACTCAGAGTGGCTAATCATGGCCATAGAACTAGCCTAATAAGGTTAGTTTGTTCTCTGATGAGCACCTCTGACTTGGTTGTTTTTTTTTTATATGTTTTTGTAACTGTAAGTCTTTTTTATTTTAATTGTAATTTTATTTTATTTTTGGTAGTTTTTTTACTTTTTGTAATTAATGGCAGGGTTATTTTTATTGATTAGTTTATTGGGGTGAATTTATTAGTTTACCATAGTGTTTACCTTAGCGCGTCATGAGGGTCCTGGTGGACCTCACGGCACTTAATGTGTTTATTCATTTTGCCATGTGGGTTTGTATAGACCCCCATGATATGTTGGGGTTAATGTATTTTACAGTGGGGGACTGTAAGACCCACATAGTTGATATTGGGTTAACTTAGATAACCATGGGGGTCTGCATAGACCCCCATGGTGTGTAGAAGGTTAATTGAGATGTTTTGGGTACCTTAAGGAGTCCCTTGCACGTGGGCTAACAATTTATGGACAAGAGTTACATTTGGACATCCTCACTAGCCCCAATCCCACTCACCAAATACTTTCATTTATATATCATTTTAAGTTAAACCTTATCTAAAACATATTAAATGTCTTTAGTTCTATTCCTCACCTTCACTGATATTTACAGGAATTTCCTCTTCTTTAACCTGTTGGTGACTCCTCACATCTGGTTCTGCCTCCTTCCCAAGCTCTGACCCTGGCCTCACATGTCCTGTATAAATATACACAGACTAATTACACATTATATCTTTGTTAAGTGCTATTATGATCAGCACACACTGTAAGGTTAAACTCATAGAGACTATTAATAACGTGACAGTGTCATTATTATACTGAGGACCAAGAGATTTCACTCAATACTATTTTGAACTAAGAAAAATATTTACAAATTCTACTGAAACATAAAATAAGTGAGTTATGTGAATCACTGACCTGCAGAGAGCTCTGATTGGATCGTCCCCGGAGGAATATCCTTCTCATCCATCTCATCCTCTCCTTCCTCACTAACAGGGTCTACATTATCACTTTGGGGACCTGTTATTTCCAGTAGAAAATTAAAATTAGAAATAGACAAGTACTAAATATTTCAGAATTCAACAACAACAACAAATTTATGCACCGTTTCATGTAGGTAATAATCATGTTTATAATTCACTTGCACATATATCTGAACGGATTGTCACCTGAGCAACATCCTTCTCATCTCTCTCCTCTTCCTTAATGACTGATACTGTGCCCAGATTGTCATTATGGAGACCTGATATGTACAATACAGTATTACATCTGCTCAGTGCACCTGATCTTTCATTACTTGCCCACATCAATCAGATACAGGTCTCATTAATATATATGCATTTGTACTGTGTGATTTTCAGGTTGACATTAGCTAAATAAATGTAGTTATGTGTATAATCCTAACTAGGAAAGTTCTCCATCCCATCTGTATCTTCATAACTGGCTGATTTATCTGGAAGGTTCTGCCGTCTCTTCTTTAATGATTTGAGCTCTTTGTTGGTTCTGCCCATTTTCTATAAAACATAAGTCCTTTCAAGCAGAATAATCTAAGGATCCATAAAGAGGTGAAAGAGATCAAAACCAGGCAAGTCTTACATCACTAATCACAGCTGCTTGTGGTGCTTGAGGAGAAGATGTGGAGCCATCTTCATAATCATATAACAAACTTGTCTTCCCAGTAGGACTTCTCATGTAATGGTGAACACAACTTATTTCCAACCTCAAACCTGTAATGTGCTGCAGTATTATTTCATATACGTTACTGATGGGATGATGGTTTGTCCATTAGCTCTGAGTCTCCTCCCCCTTGTGACTCATACACCTGTCACTCACCTGCACAGCTCTGAGTCTCCTCCCCCTTGTGAATCATACATCTGTCACTCACCTGCACAGTTCTGAGTCTCTGCCCCCTTTGATTCATACAGCTGTCACTGACCTGCACAGCTCTGAGTCTCCTCCCCTTGTGCCTCATACACCTGCCACTCACCTGCACAGCTCTGAGTCTGCACAGTTCTGAGTCTCCGCCCCCTTTGATTCCTACACCTGTCACTCACCTGCACAGCTCTGAGTCTCCTCCCCTTGTGCCTCATACACCTGTCACTCACCTGCACAGCTCTGAGTCTCCTCCCCCTTTTGACTCATACACCTGTCACTCACCTGCACAGCTCTGAGTCTCCTCCCCCTTGTGACTCATACACCTGTCACTCACGTGCACAGCTCTGAGTCTCCTCCCCCTTTGATTCACACACCTGTCACTCACCTGCACAGCTCTGAGTCTCCTCCCCCTTGTGACTCATACACCTGTCACTCACCTGCACAGCTCTGAGTCTCCTCCCCCTTGTGACTCATACACCTGTCACTCACCTGCACAGCTCTGAGTCTCCTCCCCTTGTGACTTATACACCTGTCACTCACCTGCACAGGTGTCTGAACAGATTTCCTCCTGGTGAATCTCCTGATCATCTCTCTCATCCTCCTCTTCCTTAATAACTGATATTGTGTCCATGTTTCCCCTATGAAGACCTAATGTGAACAGAAGAATATTAAGAAGATAAATAAATACAAACCATGCACATGAATTTGGAAAGCCTTTGCTTCTGGTTTGAATGTGTATATTTTTTTATATAAACTTACAAAGGTTTCCTGAATTTTCGTCTGGCTTAACGTGATTTGACCTTCTACGGTTTTGATTCGATATATCTGATTCTTGGCTTGTTTGGATCTAAGTCTGCTGGCCAACCTAGGGGAGAGTTTGTTCGCTTGACTAAAGAATTTGTATTGTGTTTTTCTTAGGACTTTTTCAGTCTTAATATTCGAAATGTTATCTATTTCTAGTCTTGTCGATCTTTAGTTTAACTTCAGGGGAGAAACTAAATTGATTCTGTTTTTCTAATACGTTTAACTCCCGCAGAAGTGTAGTTTCTTTTAAGTAGAGTTGTTTTTTATATTTTGATGCAAGTCTAATCATGGAACTGTGAATATAAGCCTTATGGGTCAGCCAAAGCCAATCAATTTCTGTTTCAGGTATGTCGTTAAAGTAAAAATATTCAGTTATTTCTTTTGAGATCTGTGATTGTATATCTGGGTTTGATATGAGGGATTCTTTAAGCCTCCAGTTATAATGAGTCTTCAAACTGGTTTCCTGGTCTATGTTAAGGTATAATCTGGTCTATGTTAAGGTATAATCTGGGCTTTTTTTGGAATGGTCGAATAGTCCAGAGTCAGTTAAAAGAACATCTATTCTGGAATATGTGCTATGTGTAGGGGAAAAAAATGTGTACTCCCTCTCCAGGCATCAATGAAATAATTTTTCTGGAAAAACGTGTTAATTATTTTGAGTTTTTGTGAAAATATCAAGATTGAGTTTTTCCCTGATCTGTCTAGGGTTGGTTGGAGGGTTATGTTTATATCCCGTCATATAATTATTTTACCTGTGTCCATAGGTATTAGTGCGTTTAGAAGTCTAATTACTGTGTTGTGTGGGGAGGTCGTTAGGGCATAAACATTTACTAGGGATATCTTTTTATTTTGGACCATTCCGTTAAGTATAATATAATCTCCTTCTTTATCTTCTATTTTTTGGTGAAGTTTGAAGGGGAACTCCTTATGGAACAATGTTGCTATACCTGCCTTTTTTTTTTGTTTAGGGTATAAAGGTTAGGATGATCCTTATGCATAAATGTAGGGGTTTTATGGTAAGCAAAGTGTGTCTCTTGAAGGAAAATCGCTGAAGGCTTATGTGTCTTATAAAATATAAAAGCTTTCCTTCACTTAAAAGGCGTATTAAACCCTTTGACTTTATGAGTTCAAAAGTTAAAGGCTGTATCAGTCATGTTTACACTTTGTGTTATGTCTGGTAGTGATGCAGGATTTACTCTCTCCTGTCGCCCTCATTGGAACCCAACGTGGGCTGGATGGCTGGCTTGACTCGTCTCTGGGGACCTTAGAAATGAAACTGAAATAACAAAACATTAATCTCAACCAAATAATAATCAACATTACAAAACAAGTGCTCCTTACACTATACCTAGTGTACATTAAATCTGTAGGAGAGAATCAACTACCTAGGCACTCTACCTTCCCGCAAGGGCGAACAGATTTATCTCTATTCTGGATAAGTCCAGTGATTTCTTTGTTAGAAAATCCAATACCCTACAATTGGGGGAAAACAAATATCAAAAAAACTAATAAAAAATCGGGTCTAGGCGTTTGACTAGTCTCAGGACAGGTTTTATTTTCACTGCCCTGATACAGATGAAGCAAGGTGAGAGTTTCATGACCTTCATCCGGTGAGTGTATTTTATAAAGAGCACCTTTGACTTGAAAACTATTTTGTTTTTGGTGAGAACCATTTAAACGGGCTTCATTGCCCTTCTCTTCTCAAGAGTTAGCGGTGACAAGTCCATATAAATTTGTATCTCCGAGCCATTCTGCCCTTTCACCACTGAGATTCTCCTGGTCGCTGAAAGAATTAGGTCTCTCGTGCTCTGGTGTAAAAATCTCACGATCACGTCCTTGGGCCTGTCTATTGAGTTCGCTGAGCCTAGAGCCCTGTGAGCTCTTTCAATCTCCCAGCTTCCACGCGGGGAATCCAGGAGTATGGAGTGCACCATTGAGGAAATATATTGTTTTACATCAGTAATTTGACAAGGAATTCCCCTGAACCTTAAATTATTTCTCTGTGACTGGTTCTCAAGTTCTTCATATTTACTCTCTAAGTCTGTGTTTTTGGAGGTATTCATTGAAACATCCTTCCTGACTCTGTCTTGGGCCTCCGCAAGGTTGTCAGCAGCTTCCTCTAAAGGCTGAGTCCTTTGCCCTATCTTAAGATCATCTACAGCCTTGGTAATATATTCTTTTTTTTATTATTATTATTATTTTTAACAATACAAAAGAATAACAATCACACATATAACAAAAAAGTGAAAAGAAAAAAATATATATATAATACATAACAATATCCAAGTTCAAAATATCATACCTCAAAAATGACAAACATACATTCATACATTCAACCTGAAGGTTTCAGACGTTATCTAGCCTGGTGTACTGGGGCACCATATTTTACTATAATTTATCCGATAGTCTATACTGATCCCACTTAGACCAATTGATATGAAAAACTTAGGCGTCAACTCCCTATTCAAGCTGATGACATTTATCAATTTCTTAATTGATGGAACTGTAAATGATTTCCAATATTTCACAATTAGCCAATTAGCAACTAACAGGATATGTCAGGTCAGATATCTATCCGGGTTTGGCAGGTTCTCAAGGTTCATATGAAAGAGAACCAGTTGTGAAGTGCATGACATTTGCTTTCCCATCACCTTAGATAATAGCTGGCAAACTTCCAGCCACATCTTTTGAATTCTGTTGCACTCCCACCAAACATGGACCTCAGTACCTTGAGAGCCACACAACTTCCAGCAAAGGTCTTCCCCTTTTGGATCAATCTTGGCCATTTTGGCCAGGGTAAGATGCCACCGATGAATTAATTTGAAAAATAACTCAATATAAGCTGTATTAAGTGCCAATTCCTTGACCCTTTTAATAATTCCTCTCCACATAACATCATCTATATTCACTCTAAGGTCAAATTCCCAGCTTTTAATACCCAAGCTTTTAAAAAAGGGCGTGGATTCACTAATAATCTTACTACATATAGAAATGATATGTGATGTTCCCCCCTTAATAAACAATTCTTCTACTTTTGTTGGGGGATTCATTCCAGATATTTTAAAGCCCCTTCCATGGATAATGTTCCAACTTATAAGTTGGTATATAACTATTTTTTTATGTATTTCTTTTGTACATGGAGCGTTTACTCGTTCTTTATCTAATTGCTTACACACAAAAATGTTCTTGATTCTATATTTTTTCTCCCCATATATAAATTTATCAAGCTGATCCTGAATAAGTTTTAGAAAATGATTAGGTAAAATTCCTGGTAAAGATCTCATACAATAGGTACTTTTCGGGATGATACTCATATTCGTTGAAGCTATTCTCGCTGACCAGGATAGGTTGAGAGAGCTCCAGTTAGCTAAAATGGGCCTTATTTGCTTCATTACTTGATTCAAATTATCTTTAAGAATATTACTGACTCTGAATGAAAATATATTCTTAAGCAGTCTCTCGAACTTGGCCATAGACCTGTTAGAGACCTCCAGATGTTGCCAAGAAGGACTTGGATTGTCCTCTGAGTCTGACATATCGTATTGATCTGTGCCAGAAAGCCTGGTTGTAGGCTGTTTTGCGTCCGAGGATTTGAATAGTTCTTCAATGTTTCTACTCGTGCCATTTCTTTTATTTTTCCCCATTTTTGAGAGTAAATATGCTGTTATTGTTGAGATACAGGTAAAATGAGATGTTTTTTAATATGCGTTATTAGAGCGTATTTTCCCCCTGGCTTTTTTTCCCCGCCTTTAGGTCTGTGTCCCCGCTATCCAATGTTTATAACATATTCTGAAGATAAAAGGCAGTTTTTAAATGTGTTCCATAAATACTTTAGTTATGAGTCTCCCTGTCTAGGAATGTTTATACAGGCATGGCCCTTATGTTATAAGTGTGCCCACAATTGTCGGGCCTTCCATACAAAGGATAATATTGCAAACTTGAGGCTGGTTCATGTGATGTATGGGACCTGCCTTCGGTGCTGGTACTGATAAACCTTGTTGAGGTTACTGATTGATGAAGTTTGTGTATGTAGCTCATATATTTCGATATACAGCTCCCAACATATGCTTGTCTGAAGTTGATGCCTTTAAAGATTCTCTTAAACGGTAATCTACAATCCACTCTGTTGCACAATCATGTTATTTGCTCTGTTCACTTTAACTTGTAAGTTTTTCTTGCAGTGTCTTTTAAACAGCTCATTTGGCCACTAGGTGGCAATGTTGGATCGTTTTCCGTTTTCAATTTACAAGCAGTAAGAACTCTTTATCTTTCTTTTTTTGTTTTATTTATTTGTTTTATTATTTATTTATTTACTTTGTTTATCTCAATAATATTTGGATGTTGACTTTTATGCAATTCTTCATTTAAGAGACTCAGGCTGGATTACCTTTGATCAAGGTCTGTTAGGTGCTGTTTTTAGGAAGTGTGTGTACCAGTAGACGCTATTTATCTCCATAAGTTGGAATCAATGATCATTACACAGCACTTTGGTGGTTCAAGAAGGGGCCTAGTCCTTGTTTTGACGCCAAATGTATCAATGTGGCCCCTCGTTTTTCATGTGTATAAGGGCTCTAAATTAAGTTATGTTCCCTTGCTGATCTCCATGATCCTTTCTGTGCAGACCCTGAATACGGGTCCCCCTTCTCACTCTCCTGTCTGTGGTAGGGAGCTGCAAGTGGCATTGGAGGTCTGATGTTATTCAAGGGCTCATGGCACGTGTATAATAATGGCCGCTCGTCTTCTGCTGACTCTCTCCCTGTGCCTGTGCACCTACTTCTGTAGTCGTTTTCCCTAGCCACTACACCTCTCTTTGTGGGATCAGTGCCCCTCGACCTGTAGTGTGTTAGGATCCTTCTCTCTGCTTCTCCACTTCAGGGGAGGCCAGAATGCCACGAGCCCTACCTTCCAACACTGTCTACCTCTCCTCGCCTCTGGTGTCCGATCTCCTATCCTCTTCAGCTCTGTAACTCCTCTCTTCGCCTGTCGGGACCCACTACCTCTGCCGCTCTCAGATGTTGGTCCGGCTGTCAGATCAGGTAGGTGGGGGGTTTGATCGAAGACGTATGGCCGCAGTACTCACTCTTGCGCTTCTCCAATTTACTCCTACACGGGGGATAATAGGCGACAGCCAGTGCGTCCACACAGTCTATTAGGCCCGTTTCCTTGTGGTTGTGAAATTCGATAATATCACTTTAAAAGTTATATCTGTATAAGCAGCTTTTCATGTTACACTAATTAGAAGCCTTTATGTACTTTTTGGGTAAAAAATTACCCCAATATGCCCCAAAATTCAATTATAGGAACAGAGCTCTTCAGGAACACGTCTGCTCAGTTTGCTGCCTTGGAAATGCCCTGTTTTATAGTTTTTTTGTGATTTTTATTATTTGATCATCATAGTCCATAAAAGAAATAAAGTAATTAATTTTGTTTCAATCTTTTTTTTTATGGAAGACATATCAAAGAGACCGATGGCATGACGTTGCATAAGAATAAAGTATGAATATGTAAATATGTGATCGTATAATGTCATTGTTTAGAAACAAAATACATACAGTAGGTAATGGTTATATGAACGGTTTACTGATGAATTTACACATTTACTAATAAAAACTTCCATTTCTGTTGTAATGAATTTGACTTCCTTTTTTTCCTTTTCCTTTTTATTAAACAACCTACAGTAATATAATCTTGTGTACTCAAACTAAACAATAAAAATAGAAAAAACTAAAAATAAGAGAAGAAATAAAAAAGGGAAGGAGGGTAGGGGAAAAGGATTGAGTATGGCTAGCTTACCTTCAACTTTGATGTCTCAAATCCGTCAGCTTTTTCCAATGGTCCAGGTCCCCCCCCCCCCTCCCCCCACACCCACCTCCGCACTCCACTAGGAGTTAAGATATTAAAGATTGTATACTCTGTGGAATTTGTTACCTAATCCGAATAGTATGTGGGGAGTTCAGCCAGGGAGTCAATATCGTGACAAAAAGGGGGAATGAATCCTGCAGTATGCAGGTTAATTTCTTGTTAATCATTTCAAAATGTATTTTGGCAATTACTTCCCAAAGCTTATTTTGGTGAGAATTTAGGACATTCACATGAATGCCCAATAAGCATGTCTCTATGGAGGGAAAGGGGTTATAGGTGATTGATCTCTTAGATAGACTAGAGCAGCCCTCTTTCCACATGTCCTCATCAAGATCTTTGCCTAAATCCATTTCCCATAGACTCATAAAGTTAGGTTTAAGATTTTTCTAGGTTTGCTGAAAATAGAATATAATGAGCCTAAGATGCCTTTTGAGGAGGGGAGATTTTTACTTATCACCGAGAGGGTGAGTGAGGACAACAAGTATCTCAGTTTCATATAGTTTCACCTTTCACTTTGTGGGACATTATGTTGATGTGTGAGCCCACTCTAGCTAATTTGCTGGATAGCCACCAATTCTTTGATTCTGTGCGGAAGTCTGAATCAAAATTAGGAAAAGACCTTATTGACGTTAGAGGCAGGTGAGTGGTGCGGCTAATTGGTATTTGGTTTTGGCCCAAGCCCAAGTTGAGAGCGCAAGATTAATCATTGGGTTGAAATGCTTTTCTTTAAAATGAGGTAGCCCTGGTTTCCAGATTATCGTATCCCAGGAGTAGGGTTTTAATTGACAGTTTTCTAAGAAAAACCAGGTGGGTTGGCTTTTGGTTGAGTGGTAAATGGGTAGAAATGCCAATTGGACTGCTTTAAAATACATCCCAAGATTACTTATGCCTAAACATTATTTTCTTAGCAATTCGCAGGGGTTTATTTTGCCAAATGAAATTAAATATTTTTATTTGCAATTTCTCTAACTCTTTAGCATCTACTGGAATAGCCAGAGTTCTAATCAGGTATAGAACCTTAGGTAGAATTCTCATCTGTCGTGATTTGGCCTGTCCAAGAAATGTGCAGTCTGGACCGAAATATTCCTTGTTATCCTAACCCCTAGGTATTTCATGAAGCTTGTTGGCCAAATAAACTTGTGCATGTTTTTCAGTGTATCTAATTCAGTTTGAGGAATACCCACATTTAAAGCTTCTGATTTATCTAAGTTTATCTGCCGGCCAGAAATTGAGCTAAAGGCATCTATACACGACAATGAGGCGGCAGTTGATGTTTCAGAATTTGTTAAAGTGCAAAGAATATCATGCACAAATAGGGCAAATTTCATATGGTGATATCCCACTTTAAGGCCTGTTATGTCCGAGTTGGACCGAATGGCTTGGGCTAGGGGCTCTATGGCCAGTGCAAATAATAATGTGGATAAAGGGCAACTCTGCCTAGTTCCTCTGTGGATATTGATAGTGGTATTATTCTTCCCCGGCAATTTAAGTTTAGCCCGTGGTAAATTATAATAGGACCGGACTAAATTAATAAATCGCCCCTTGAAGCCAAATTTGTCCAGCGTCATCTGCATGTAGTGCCATTTGACTGTATAGAAGGCTTTTTTTAGTATCCAGTGCTAAAATACATAGCAGAGCTTTAGAACATTGCGCTAAATATATAACATTCATAGTTCTCCTTATATTATCAGCCGCTTGTCTATACAGGGTAAAACCGGCCTGATCCTTATGAATCAGGTCAGGGAGGAACCTGGATATTCTGTCTGCCATAATTTTGGCAAGGAGTTTAATATCACCGTTCATGAGGGATATAGGGTGTAACATTTGGCTTCCAGGGGGTCCCTACTTTTATTGGGGAAAAGCACTAAATCGGCCCCGTTATGCTCCAGCGGCATCCTATCCCCTTTTAGAATAGAGTGGAAAAGACTACACAGGTGGGGGGAGAGACAATCTGCAATTTTTTAATAATAAATATTAGCTTTTGCCCGATTTGAGTTTTTTTGATAGCTTCCTGAACTTCCTCTACTGTAATGTTAAGACTAGTTACATTTTCTTCATTGACTTTAGGGAGGTCATATGGGTCGAGGTACGATTGGATGATACCTGGGTTTATTTGAGTTTTTGAGGAGTAAAAATTCTGATAAAAATCAGAGAATGTTTTTTGGATTTCATTCTGACTCATTTTGACTCATAGTAATCGGGCCGTTTGAGCTTTTTATTTTAAGGATTCTAGTCTGGGAAAGCATTTAGTCTTCTCGCTAGCAGCGAGTCATTCTTGTTGGCCTTGGCATAAAATAATTGTTTAGTACGTTGCATTTCTTTATCAATTTTTTCTGATAGAATATTATCTAGTTCTAATCTATGGCAAATCTGGGGAGTGGGATTTTATTGATTTTGAAGTTCTAGTCTCCTTAATGTTTCCCATTAGATCCTTCTGTTTTAATTTACACTGTTTCTAGTGGGCCGTTGCTAACTTTATACACGTGCCCCTTATAAAGGTCTTATTGGCCACCCAGATCCAGCGGAAACCCCAGTCTGTGGGTATGTTGGAGTCAAAGTACAGTTCTAAATCTTTAGAGATCTGGTCTAAAAAATAGGATTTTCACATGAGGAGGTCCTTAAGTTTCCAAGAATATGGATTATTAAGATTCAGCCAAGATCCAAGTTTAATGCAACCGCTGTATGATCTGACCAGGAGCATGCGAGTATTTTAGCATGACTGGAATTGTTGAATGAAGTAGAGCTAATCAGTATGGTATCAATCCAGGTGTATAACCCGTGGGTGTGGGAATAGTAAGTGAATTATTTTATGCTGGGGTTATGACCCCTCCAGGCATCTACACAATTGAAGTTATTAAGCATTTTGGAGATCTGAGAATTTTTTTTGAGTATCAGCCATTAGAGAGACTGTTTGAGCGGTCAAGCTTTAAATCAAAGGTTAAATTAAAATATCCTCCTATTTTTTATTTTACCCTGAGTTTGTGTTACAAGGGTCTTTAAGAACTTGAGTGAGTAAGGTTTTATGCGGGGAAGTGGTAGGTGCATATAGTGCCATGCAAAAGTATTCTTCCCCCTTTGGCATATTTCGTGCTTTGTTGTCTCACAACCTGAAATTAATATGGATTGTTTGAGGATTTGCATCATTTAATTTGACAGAACATGCCCACAACTTTGAAGATGTTTTTTTTTTATTGTGAAGCAAACAACAAATAGGACAAAATATGAAAAGGTCAATATGCATAACTATTCACCTTCCTAAAGTCAATACTTTGTAGAGCCAACAGACTCTATGAGCTTGCCACATCTTACCACAGGGATTTTTGCCCATTCCTCCTTGCAAAACAGCTCCAGCTCCTTCAGGTTGGATGGTTTGTGCTTGTGAACAGCAATCTTTAAATCTGACCACAGATTTTCCATTGGATTGAGGTCTGGACTTTGACTAGGCCATTCCAACACATTTACATGTTTCCCCTTAAACCACTCATGTGTTGCTTTAGCAGTGTGTTTGGGGTCATTGTCCTGCTGGAAGGTGAAACTCCGTCCTAGCCTCAAATCACGCACAGAGTGGTACAGATTTATCTCAAGAATATCCCTCTATTTAGCACCATCCATCTTTCCCTCAACTCTGACCAGTTTCCCAGTCCTGGCTGCTGAAAAACATCCCCACAGCATGATTCTGCCACCACCATGTTTCACTGTGGGGATGGTGATCTTTGGGTGATGTGATGGGTTTGTGCCAGACAAAGCTTTTTCTTTGATTGCCGAAAAGTTCAATTTTAGTCTCATCAGACTCCAGAGCACCTTCCTCCATACATTTTGGGAGTCTCCCACATGTCTTTTCGCAAACTCAAAACGTGCCATTTTGTTTTCTGCTGAAAGTAATGGCTTTCTTCTGGCCACTCTGCCATAAAGCCCAACTCTATGTAGTGTACGGCTTATTGTCGTCCTATGTACAGATACTCCAGTCTCTGCTGTGGAACTCTGCAGCTCCTCCAGGGTTACCTTAGATCTCTGTGCTGCCTCTCTGATTAATGCCTTCTTTGCCCGGTCCGTGAGTTTTGGTGGGTGGCCGTCTCTTGGCAGGTTTGCTTTGGGCCATGTTCTTTCAATTTGGTTATGATGAATTTGATGGTGCTCCTGGGGATCATCAAAGAATTGGATACTTTTTTTTATAACCTAACCCTGACTTTTACTTCTCAACAACATTGTCCCTTACTTGTTTGGAGAGTTCCTTGGTCTTCATTGCAGTGTTTGGTAAGTGGTGCCTCTTGCTTAGGTGTTGCAGCCTCTGGGCCTTTACAAAAAGGTGTGTATCTGTAATGACAGATCATGTGACACTTAGATTGCACACAGGTGGACATCATTTCACTAATTATGTGACTTCTGAAGGTAATTGGTTGCACTAGAGCTTTTTATGGGCTTCATAACAAACGGGGTGAATACTTACGCACATGCCAAATTTCTGTTTTCAATTTCTAAAAATATAGTTTTATGTATATTGTTACACATACAGGGAGTGCAGAATTATTAGGCAAGTTGTATTTTTGAGGATTAATTTTATTATTGAACAACAACCATGTTCTCAATGAACCCAAAAAACTCATTAATATCAAAGCTGAATATTTTTGGAAGTAGTTTTTAGTTTGTTTTTAGTTTTAGCTATTTTAGGGGGATATCTGTGTGTGCAGGTGACTATTACTGTGCATAATTATTAGGCAACTTAACAAAAAACAAATATATACCCATTTCAATTATTTATTTTTACCAGTGAAACCAATATAACATCTCAACCTTCACAAATATACATTTCTGACATTCAAAAACAAAACAATAACAAATCAGTGACCAATATAGCCACCTTTCTTTGCAAGGACACTCAAAAGCCTGCCATCCATGGATTCTGTCAGTGTTTTGATCTGTTCACCATCAACATTGCGTGCAGCAGCAACCACAGCCTCCCAGACACTGTTCAGAGAGGTGTACTGTTTTCCCTCCTTGTAAATCTCACATTTGATGATGGACCACAGGTTCTCATTGGGGTTCAGATCAGGTGAACAAGGAGGCCATGTCATTAGATTTTCTTCTTTTATACCCTTTCTTGCCAGCCACGCTGTGGAGTACTTGGACGCGTGTGATGGAGCATTGTCCTGCATGAAAATCATGTTTTTCTTGAAGGATGCAGACTTCTTCCTGTACCACTGCTTGAAGAAGGTGTCTTCCAGGAACTAGCAGTAGGACTGGGAGTTGAGCTTGACTCCATCCTCAACCCGAAAAGGCCCCACAAGCTCATCTTTGATGATACCAGCCCAAACCAGTACTCCACCTCCACCTTGCTGGCGTCTGAGTCGGACTGGAGCTCTCTGCCCTTTACCAATCTAGCCACGGGCCCATCCATCTGGCCCATCAAGACTCACTCTCATTTCATCAGTCCATAAAACCTTAGAAAAATCAGTCTTGAGATATTTCTTGGCCCAGTCTTGATGTTTCAGCTTGTGTGTCTTGTTCAGTGGTGGTCGTCTTTCAGCCTTTCTTACCTTGGCCATGTCTCTGAGTATTGCACACCTTGTGCTTTTGGGCACTCCAGTGATGTTGCAGCTCTGAAATATGGCCAAACTGGTGGCAAGTGGCATTGTGGCAGCTGCACGCTTGACTTTTCTCAGTTCATGGGCAGTTATTTTGCGCCTTGGTTTTTCCACACGCTTCTTGCGACCCTGTTGACTATTTTGAATGAAACGCTTGATTGTTCGATGATCACGCTTCAGAAGCTTTGCAATTTTAAGAGTGCTGCATCCCTCTGCAAGATATCTCACTATTTTTGACTTTTCTGAGCCTGTCAAGTCCTTCTTTTGACCCATTTTGCCAAAGGAAAGGAAGTTGCCTAATAGTTATGCACACCTGATATAGGGTGTTGATGTCATTAGACCACACCCCTTCTCATTACAGAGATGCACATCACCTAATATGCTTAATTGGTAGTAGGCTTTCGAGCCTATACAGCTTAGAGTAAGACAACATGCATAAAGAGGATGATGTGGTCAAAATACTCATTTGCCTAATAATTCTGCACTCCCTGTATAAGGGGGCGCCAAGGCCGGTTTAGCCGATCTGCCCGTCCAGTGATATTGGGACAGCTACTGCAGGACACCCATTCCCCCAAACTGGATCCAAGGGGAATATACTCCAAGCCTGGAACTGGAACCTCACGAATAGCTGCTAGCAGCTGAACAGGAAAAGCACCCCAAGATGTTTACACTCCTGGCAGTCAGTCTGTAACAGCATACCATGAATCCCCCCAAGAACGAGACATAAGCTCTGTGTTTGAGGGTCAAGCAGTGAACTCTCTTCTTTATTAATTACAAAGACATATTAAAACCATTTTCACATACACAGTAGAGGGTGGGGCTACCTGAGGTCAGCCCCTAATGGCCTCTGGCCAATCACATAGTGTCACACCGTGGGAACTATGAGACTCCTCCCAGGTCCGCCCACTAGGTGTGGCTAATAGAGTCATTTGGCTTCTGACCACCAGAGGGGAAACATGGCTTTTGCTGTCCCCTGTGCCCCTGCTAAGAAAGCTGAGAAACCCCATGGAGTTTTAGAGCCTGCATGTCTGGAACTCCCTTTGTTCAGCTATCTCCCCTACTGTGCATGTAGATAACCTTTGCTCTCAACCATCTGGCCTTAGTGACTCATAGATGGGGGTGGTCAGAATCTGTAACACATTTTTCCACATTATTCATAACTTTAAAAGTATGCATCACATTCACATAAAACGTACATTTTCAGAATCAGCATACTCCAAATACAAACATATGTCCAAATCATATAAATTGGTCCAGTGGTTCAAAAGTTAGATCATAGTCCTTTCTGACCAAATGAAGCATGGCTTTCATGTCTTTGTAGGGGGAAAATCAACATGGGCCGTAGTCAAAAGGAAGAATGTGGGCAACCAGACTTCTCCAATTCGCAGTGACGAGACTGATCTCGTCACATCTCTCCCCTTTTCCAAACAGACTAACAGGGTATCTGACCTCCTGCCGGTCAGTGCCCTGGTTAGTCCAGCAGCCCACCCACAAAACACAATCAGCAGTACAGCCCACCCACAATAACTGGTTACTACACCTGGGTAGAGGAGAAACTTGTCCAGGTCCAGGTGCCTCACCACGGCTGGGCGGGGTACTGGGAAGCTGCCTTGGTGGGTTGCTGAGTAGGCAGAGACCAGCGGTACTCTGCCCTTGTTGCCTTAGGTGGAGACCGTCTATCTACCCTTTGGATCCATAGCTCTGCGGCCGTAGGTGGAGACCGGCTGTCTCCCCTTTGGCTAAACAGCCCTGTTGCTGGAGAATGGAGTCTGAGCTCTCAATTCCCTGCATATCAATCTGCCGCTGGGCAATGGAGACGGGGCTCCCAATTCCCTACACCTCACCCTGACGCTGGGGAGGGAGGACGCTGCTCTCCTCTCCCTGCAAGGTACACTTCCGCTGGGGAGGGGAGACAATGCTCTCCACTCCCTGCACTCCACACTGGCGCTGGGGATATGGGCTAGCCACCCAGCATCCCTGTAGGGCCGGTGGAGAGACCTCGGTCCCATCTCCACCTGCCGCCTGGGGTTCCTCCCAATAAATCTCTACAATATCTTCCCAGCTGAAGGGATCTGGGTCTGTCACCTTGCTGTAATGCTGAGCCTTCCCAATGGAGTGGAAGAGATCTCGGTCGTCCTTCTCCAGTTCCCACTCCAGGGTTGCTAAGTGAACCAGGTCTTGCTCTGCCTCATGGGGGTCATCCCAGTCATGCCTAGCCTCCCTCTCATAGAAAATATCCTGAAGTCTGGTCTGCGCAGGGCTCCCGAAGTCAGGCTCTGCAAAGGACTCCCATAACAAGCCAGGACCATCAAACTCCTCTCCCTCTGGCTTGTCATGCTCGGCTGTCCAGGGTATATACTGTGCCATATATCACTGAGCGCCTGGTAGGCATCCTCCAGCCATAGTTCCTGCCATGCACGGAGCTTGAGTTCCTCCACCCATTCCTCAAGGGGCTGCTCTCCCAGGAAGGGCATGCGCAGGGCCACTTGCTTCTGCAACCGTTGCTCTTCACTGGGGAGACTCTTACCCCGCTGGTATTGTACATTATCCAGGGCCTGGTACCAGATGCCTTTCCTTAATGCATCCCGGCCATCATCTTCGTATAGCACTGCTGGTTCCATTCTGCTGCTTTTAGGGTCGCTGTACTGGGACATGCGTTGCCCCCAACTTGTAAATCCACAGAATGGTGTCTCCTGTAGCTGTCCTTCTGGCTGTGGGAACAATCTCGCCGCTTGCCACCAGTGTTACGGTACACCCACACATATAAGGGGGTGCCTAGCCGTTTTAGCCGATCCGCCCGTCCAGTGATATAGGGACAGCTACTGCAGGACACCTATTCCCCCAAACTGGATCCAAGGAGAAAATGCTCCAAGCCTTGAACTGGAACTTCACGAATAGCTGCTAGCAGCTGAACAGGAAAAGCACCCCAAGATGCTTACACTCCTGGCAGTCAGTCTGTAACAGCATACCATGAATCCCCCCAAGAACGAGACATAAGCTCTGTGTTTGAGGGTCAAGCAGTGAACTCTCTTCTCTATTAATTACAAAGACATATTAAAACCATTTTCACATACACAGTAGAGGGTGGGGCTACCTGAGGTCAGCCCCTAATGGCCTCTGGCCAATCACATAGTGTCACACCGTGGGAAATATGAGACTCCTCCCAGGTCCGCCCACTAGGTGTGGCTAATAGAGTCATTTGGCTTCTGACCACCAGAGGTGAAACATGGCTTTTGCTGTCCCCTGTGCCCCTGCTAAGAAAGCTGAGAACCCCATGGAGTTTTAGAGCCTGCATGTCTGGAACTCCCTTTGTTCAGCTATCTCCCCTGCTGTGCATGTAGATAACCTTTGCTCTCAACATCTGGCCTTAGTGACTCATAGATGGGGGTGGTCAGAATCTGTAACACATTTTTCCACATTATTCATAACTTTAAAAGTATGCATCACATTCACATAAAACATACATTTTCAGAATCAGCATACTCCAAATACAAACATATGTCCAAATCATATAAATTGGTCCAGTGGTTCAAAAGTTAGATCATAGTCCTTTCTGACCAAATGAAGCATGGCTTCCATGTCTTTGTAGGGGGAAAATCAACATGGGCCGTAGTCAAAAGGAAGAATGTGATCCCCACTGACTCCGGACGTGGCCCCCTGCTTCTGGAAGCAATCTCCGGTTGGAGTATCGGTCCTAGTATTGTAGCCAGAGAGCCCGAAGAGGCCGAGGAGGCGCCCTGTTTGGTGGCTGCTTACCCCTATGTGGCACTAACGGAGACCTACAGCCTTTTTTTCCCAGGTACACAATTGCTGCTAGCCTACTACCCATGGGAACAGGCATTGTTAAAAGGGTACCATGAGGCTCATTGAGCCAGCACTCCCTGTCTACTCTTTATAACACGAGAATTAATGCCAGAAGTCCCAATAAACTCCAGAGAACCGACCGTGGCCAAAGAAAACGGAGGTAGGAGGGTCAGATTGTATAAAGTTGGTGTGAATTGGAGAAGGTGGGGGCTCTGCAAGCATATGGTGAAACAAAGTTCTGTTTTGGTGAAGATCCTGCAGAGGAACTGTTTAGAACTTTTTTCTATATACTTTTTTTTTTTTTCTCTCTGCCACTGCTTATAATACATTTGTTCATATTAAACTGAGAGAGGACAAAAACTTTCAATCTCATCTGAATATCACTCTAAAGTGAGGGGGACACGGCATTATCCCCTAGGTATTTAAGCAAGGAGGTCTAATTGTGAACCCCCGGGTTCAACTTTTATACAATTATGCCAACTAAAATGAAATCAAGGGACAGAGCTAAAAATGAGCCAACAAAAACTCCCCTAATGTTTTCACCACGATATAAGGGCTCAGGCTCTACCATCCAAGTAGAAGCTAATACATCTATATCACCAGCAACTCCCTCGCCAGACAAAGCGTCGCAGACACTACGATTGGAAAACTTGGGGGTGGAGGAGGAAGAAATTCTCACCTGCTCTAAAATGCAGGAAATGTTACAATCTTTCCAGTCTAATCTAATTCTGGATCTGACAAAAAAAATTGCTGATAACTCCATATTAATTAAAGAGGTAAATTTGCGGGTGGAATCTGTAGAAGACATCTGTGACAATTTAATTACGGACAATAATAATCTTCTCAAATATACCAAGTCGCTGGAAAACAGAATTGAGGATCTAACAAATAAGATATCTTCAATTGAAGACCGTAGTAGAATGAATAATCTCCGCTTCAGAGGCATCCCGGAATCAATACTGGACTGTAACTTGAAATCTTATGTAGAGAATTTCCTATTAACCCTGGTTCCAAATGCTATATCTAACGAAAACACTATTGATGTTATTCATAGAATACCACTTGCGAAACACTTAGATAAATCTGTTCCCAGGGAGGTCATTGTAAGAGTCCACTATCGCTCTTATAAAGATGAGATAATGAAGAGGTCCTTTATTATGCAAAGATTTCCACCTCCTTATGAGAATCTCAAAATCTTTTCAGATCTGTCGGTATATACTTTGTCTAGGAGAAGAGAATTTAGTTCAATCACTCAGGTGTTAAGACAAAAAGAAGTTAGATACAAATGGTATGCCGAACCTATTATCCAGTGAGCGTGTATAGCAAAAGAACTAGGAGGTGAGGGGGGGGGGGAGGCACCGCGGAGTGTGGATAGGTGGGGACTTGTATCCTACTCCAGGTTCTCTCCCCTCGATGCTCCTCCCCTTGTCCATCTAGGGAGTGGAGGTTGAGGCGGGTGTAAGATTTAGTAATGTTATTTGGGGACGTGGATTGGCATCTCTAGAGAAAAAGACCAAAGGATACAAGGAAAAAAGAATGAAAGAAAGGAAGGAAAAACAAAAATAGGGGAATGGGATAAAAGAGAATGAGAAGAACAACAATAAAGGGAAGATGGGGGGGAGGGAAAAAAAAAAAGGGAAAAGGGGAGAGAAGGGGAAATGAAGAGAAAGAGATAAATGGGGCTGGGCTGATAATAGATAAGGGAAATACACAAAAAGGACAATAGAGGGTAGATAGACAGAACGAAGGGAAGGAAGGGGTAAAAAAAGAAAAAAAGGAAAAAAAAAGGGAAAAAAACTATATTATAGCAATGTCGCATTAATAGGAGGGCGTTATTGGGGATACTTAGCATATCACAAGTTTAAGGAAGTACTAATCTTAGCTATATTATTAATTGAATAAAGCTTCCTCTTTCATCTCATTTAGGGATTTATCCCTCTTAAAACACTTTAGCAATGTATGAGACAATATTTGTATTCTGTTTTTCGTTTATACCTGCATGTCTCTTTCTCACGGGTGGTCAAAGTTAAGAAAAATTTATATCAACCTAGTTTCGGCACATAGAATTTATTTTATTTTTTTTCTTTTCCTGTTTTTAGGAATTATAGCACTCACGGTATGGAGCTACATGGATAGCTCAATTAGTCTCTTTATCCCTGCTCCCCTGAGTCGAAAGGCTCATCTGTTGAATTAGTTAGCCAGGCAAGTCAAAGTTTATTCTCAATATTAAAATTTGGTAAATGACAACTCTCTAGAGTAAATTAGAGGGCCTCCTTATCCCCGCCATGTTCTCTATGTTGTTATGGGGAACCTATCCAGCCATTTTCTACTATCAGGTAGTTGCTTTGTTAACTGTATTGTTATTTGTTTTGTCTGTATTCACCCGTCGAGAGTATTTAGGAGGGTCTGTAAGAGCAAGTTTATGCTCTACAGGCACCCCTATATTCAACACGGGTGGGGGATGTATGTTGTAAACTCGATAGTCGTGTGGGATTTATATGGAAGATGGGACATACCAAGTAAGATACTTGAATTCTTAAATTTGACCTATGTTTAAAGGATTAAAAATAGTTTCTCATAATGTTAATGGATTGAACTCACCGACCAAAAGGAAAATAGCCTTCCTAAACTATATGAAAATCAAAGCAGACATATTGTGCCTGCAGGAAACCCACCTGAAGAAAGATTCATCTAAGTATGTGGCTGACAAACATTATTCCTTTAATATACACTCGACTTTCATAAGTAAATCTAAGGGAGTTTCTATAATGTTTAACAAAAGATTGAAGGTCTCTGAATTATTCTCAAAAATAGATCACCTAGGGAGATACATAATATGGTCAGGGTATATCAATAATAGTCTGTTTACCATTGCAAATGTCTATCTGCCTAATAAAAATCAGATCAGCTATCTAAAAACGTTTCTGAAAGATCTATATAATTTAAAGAGAGGGTTGCTTATTCTATGTGGAGACTTTAATCAGATTAGGGACCCCCATATGGATAAACAGAGGGCTTATAAGATCAAAACTGAAGTCAAAGAATGTAAAAATGCCTTAGACTTCTCCAATATTTTGAATAACTATGAACTGTATGACATATGGAGGGTCTTCCATCCTAATAGTAAAGATTATACATTCTTTTCGAACCGGTTTGAATCTTTATCCCGCATAGATTATATATTCTCTAAATCGAACACTCTAAAATTGATAGCGAAATCAGATATCATTTTAACACCCTGGTCAGACCACAGTATGAATTGTATCATTCTTGCGGATTCATTGGAATCGAAAGTAACAAAAAGATGGAAAATTAATCCTATACTATTTAAAAATATAGACAATCTTAATGCAGTAAAAAAAGGATACTTTGGAATTTTTTGAGCTTAATAAAGACACAGTGACCTCCAGTAAGACACTATGGTGCTCCTATAAAGCCTATATAAGGGGTACCATAATTTCAAGGATGGCAGTCTTAAACAAGCAAAGGGGTAAACCCCTTAAAACTCTATACATCGAACTAGAGAAACTCCATCAGCTCAACAAAAGGAGCCCAAACAAAAATATTGGACTCAAAATAAATACATTAAATAATCAAATAAATCTTATCCTACAATCCCAGGCAGACAACCTCCTTTGGAGACTGCAACAATCTAACTTTCTTTATGGTAATAAAACTGGCAAAATTCTCGGGAATAGATTAAAGAAACAACGAAATCACAATAGGATCCTAAAAATATTAGATAATGAGAAAAGAGTTCCCATGAATCCAGATAAAATCGGTGAGCTTTTCCAGAGATTTTATGAGAATCTATACAATTTAGATAAAGATAAGAACCTGGTGGTACCAGACAGGGCCGCTATTGATTCCTTTTTAGATAAGATCCAGATCCCTAGGATTTCGGACCAAGAATCCATAGATCTAAATAGGGAATTATCGAGCGAAGAAATTACTAAAGTAATAAATTCCGGTAAAACAAATAAAGCACCAGGCCTAGACGGGTTTGATCATATGTTCTATAAGATGCTTCAGTCTGAGCTCAAACCATTTTTGCTTAGTTTATTCAACGAAATCAAACAATCAGGCCATATTCCGTTAGAAATGACTGAGACAAAAATTATAAATATTTTGAAGGAAGGGAAGAACCCCGAGGAGTGCAGTAGCTACAGGCCAATCTCACGAATAAACATGGATGTTAAAATTTATTCAAAAATCCTAGCAAATAGATTAAAGAAAATCATTGTCAATCTGATCCATCCGGATCAAACTGGGTTTATCCCAGGACGCCAGACGTCAGATAATACAAGACGTCTTCTGAATATACTATCCTATGTCAAAGATAAAGATATACAGTAATGATACTTTCACTAGATGCAGAAAAAGCCTTTGACAGGGTTATTTCTACTGTGTGTATTGGTGAGATTTGGCCTGGGCGACTTTGCTTCCAAGTCAGTTAAAGCTCTCTATAGAAACTCCTTCTCACGTGTTGTGAATCCGGATTTTGAATCTAAACAATTTAAAATTGGAAATGGCACCCGTCAGGGTTGCCCTTTATCTCTGCATCTATTTACATTCTTCTTGGAACCATTAGCTATATATATTCGACAGTGTAATGAAATCAAAGGGGTTTGTATAGGTAAAGAAGAATAAATACATGGCTTTCGCCGATGACATTATAGTTACCATAACAAACCCAGAATATGCGTGCTACAAACTCCAAGAAATAGTTGAGGACTTCGGTGGGCTTTCATTTTTTAAAGGTATATTATTGGAAACAAAGAATAAATTAATGGAATATTTTAGGTTTAATTGGAATTCCAAATATATAATCCATCTGGGAATAAGATTCTCGTTTCGGGTGGATAAAATTCTCAATGACAACATTAATGAGGTGATGAAGCGAATTAGACCTATATTAATTGATTGGAGCTATTTAAACCTTTCCTGGTCAGCTAGAATAGCCTCAATTAATATGAATATACTTCCCAAAATGACATACTGTATGAGATCCATACCCGACGTCTTGGCTAATAATTATCTCAAGTGTGTACAGGATCAATTAGATAAATATATGTACGCAGCGAAAAAACCTAGGATTCGGAAAAGCATAACTTACAACAACTTAACTAATGGTGGCTTAAATGCACCAAGTTTAAAAGAAATTAATCTTAAGATAATTATTGGTTGGCACATTATTAAAGATAAGCCAAGATGGCTATCGTTGGAAGAAGAGCTAGTGAAGGACCATCCCATTCAAATTTTGATCTGGTTACCCGCATATGATAAAGCCTTGTCTAGCAATTTCCCAAAAAAATTAATTGATATCATCAAAATTTGGTATAACTTTAGAAGAAAGATACAATTATCAAATATACCCTCAATCGTAGCTCCACTGGAATTTCTGAGTTTGAGGGCGCAATGTCCCACAATAAAGATGCTATCGGATAAGGGTTTAAAGAAGTATCTTTCATTTATATAATAAAGGTAATCTTCTTACCATTCAGGAGTTCCAGCAGAATTTGGAGCCAAAAAAATTCAATTGGTTAAACTACGAAAGTCTCAAGCTAAATTTGATGGAGAGAGGATATAAACTCTCAGGGATGAATAGTCCAACTAAAATAGAGGAAATCATTTTAAAAGGAGATTTATCACATATAATCTCTAAGTGCAGTAGACCTATTGATGACTCCATCCCCTTTATTAAAAGCTTAGGGGTTAAAGGGTGGGAAATGGATCTTGGAATCTGCTTAGAAGATATAAGCTGGAGGGATAGTTTAAAAACCACAAAAAAGTCCTCTGTTAATATAATATATAAAGAGTTATATTTCAAAATTATTCATAGATGGCATTTAACTCCAGTTAAATTGAGGAAAATCAACCCAGAGGAGCCAGATGGATGCTGGAAATTATGTGGCTCACGAGGGACAGATTACCATATCTGGTGGGAATGCAATAAAATGCAGAAGTGGTGGTTAGACATCTTCCAATTAATTTGCAAATTGCTTGACAAACAAATTTTATGGTCCCCTCAAGTAGCCATCCTCCATATGAATCTAGAGAAATTCCCGCCCATTGATAGATATCTGATTTGTCCCATTTTATTAGTGGCTAAATATCTTATTGTCAAATATTGGAAGCTACCTAAAATCCCAGCTTTTAGCGAACTGTGCAATCTTATCTCTATAAATAGAGAGCTAATGAATAATAGTAACTCCTTTTCATTGGAGCGTAATGTTTGCCATTTTAGCTGGCTGAAATGGGACAGCTACATGGAATCTTTATAATCATTGCAAATGTATTCTTATTTTCTGTATGGCGACCGTAACCTTTTTTATCTTATTATCTCCGTCTACAGGTTAATACCAGTAAAAAGGGGATGGCCAGGGAGTTTTTTTTTTTTAGTGAGTTTTGCCCCTCATATTCATCAATGGCTCTATTGGAAGTAGGAGTCGGTTGAGTCCTTTTAATTCCTTTTTATTTCTCTTTTTTTTTCCATTTATGACGTGGTAAATAAGTTCCTCCCGTCTGGCTATGAAATGTATCTAGATTTGCTCCCACACTGATGAGGGTTTAGGTGTGTTTGTATTTTATGTACTAATCCAGATATTAATGTATTTATTGTATTTTGTAAGTCTTTTTGTTTTTCTTATAAAATCAAAAAAATTATTACAAATAAAAAAAAGAAAATTCTCACTAAACATTAAAAAAAAAAAAAAAAAAAGGAAGAATGTGGGCAACCAGACTTCTCCAATTCGCAGTGACGAGACTGATCTCGTCACATATATATTTTTTCATTTCACTTCACCAACTTAGACTATTGTGTTCTGATCCATCACAAAAAAATCAGATTAACAAAATTGAACTTAAGGCTGTAATGTAACAAAATAGGTTTAAAGGGGGTGAATACTTTTGCAAGGCACTGTATATAGAGGCCAACGTTATCTTGGTGTTCAAGACTGTTCCATTTAAGATTAAATAATGGCCTTTATCAATCATATTTGAATTCTAGTTTGACAGGGAATTTTTGGTGAATAAGAATTGAAGTTCCTGCTTTTTTGGTAGGCCTCTTGCCATGTAGAATGTAAGATACTCCTTATGCATGTATGCCAAAACTTTGTTGTGGGAGAAGTGCGTTTCCTGAATGAAGAGAACAGAGGGTTTAACATCTTTGTAATATAAGAAGGCTTTCCTTCATTTAACTTGTGAATTGAAGCCCTTAACATTATATGTCAGAAACGTGAAGTCTGTGTTAGTTATTTTGGTAGGAGTGTTTCATGCTGGTCAAATTGTTTTGTCTTACCTTTAATCCTAGGCATTAATCGCCAGGTGGAAGAAGAGGGGAAAAATAAACAAACAAAAAAACTGAAAAAAAACACAGTGATTCAACAGTCATCACATATAAATAGTTCAATACAAAAAACCTCTTAAACCTTAGTACCCTAAGGGTATTCTTGGGGAGGATGAATGAAAAGGCCATTCATCCAGGAGTTCCCAATTAGAAGGGGTTAGAAATTAACCTGGGTGGGGGGAGTATCAAGGACCTAGTCCTAATAGTGAAACCATGAGGTCAGAGAAGAGGTGGTACCCCTTGACCCAAAGTGTAGCTATTCATGAAAATCAACTGTTGTCAACAATTCAGTGAAAGTGTAGAATATACAGTAAAGCTGAGTAACATATAAAAAATGTTAAATTAATCTTGCAAAGCAAACAAACTAATCATGAACTATTAAAATATTAGTTGGTCTGCTTTCTGACAGTATCCACCTGGTGGTGCCAGACCAGTCTCTGCTAGGGCCTCTAGGAGTCTCGGGACCTTGGTGCTGAGGTGTCCTTGACTTGGAGGTCAGGAGATCTTTGTGCCTGTAAGAAGAGATGCTCTTCTTGTCCATTTTCTATTTGGGGTGATGGTCCATTCCCTCTCCCCTTCCAAATCAGCCTCAGGAGTTAGGTTAAGACTTATGAGGATAGATTGGCACTCCTCCAGAGAGTGGTCCACAGAGGGCTTGTTGTTAATTTGGAGCAGAAGGCCGAAGGAGAAGCTCCATCTGTACGGAATCTTATTTTTACTTAAAATTTCCAAGGCCGGCTTCATCTCTCTATGCTTAGCCAGCATAATAAGAGACAAGTCAGTGTATACTTGAAGCATGGAGTTATCCTGGCCCTTTATCGATTGCTTTTTCCTGGAAGCCGCCTATGTTAGATCAATGGCGTTCTGTCTGAGGAATCTAATAATCACATCCCTGGGGATGTCCTGGTTTCTTGTCACCCCCAGAGCTCTGTGTGCCCTCTCCATTTCTTAGACCGATTCCGGAGTGACAGGTATGAGGCTGCTAATCATGGCTTTCAGGTACTGCATGAGGTCTAGCAGCGATCTTGGGATGCCTTTTATTCTCAGTATATGCCTCCTCGACCGGTTTTCTATATCTTCCATTTTATCTTCCAGGGAAGCAATGCGGTAGAAGTTCTGGGCAACCTCAGATCTGTCCCTCTCCTGAGCCTCAACAAGTTGATCTGAAGTCTCCTCCAAAAGCTGGGTTCTTTGACCCAGATCGTTAATGTCCTTCTTTAGAGTGTCAAGTGTTTTTGTCACATAGGCTTGGAACATTTCCTCAATCTTTGCCAGGGATTTGTCTGATGGGTCCATATTGTGCTGCAAGGGTGAGGGATTCCTCTCTTCCTCAGATGGATCTGATACAGCCTCTTAGCGGTTTAAAATGAACTGTCATTTGCTTGGATTACAGGCCCTGTCTATTTTCCCCCATTCTAGATCAGTCTCAGTGGATTACACTGGGGAAATATGTATATGGTATGGAGCAGGTATAAAGAGGCTGATCGGCACCAAGATTAGAAAAATAAGTAGGTAGGAGTGACCCTTGTGAAAAAGGTCAATGTGGGGTACCCCCTTCAAGTCCACATTTCTTTAATCAATTTTAGGCATCTTTTTTATTTTAGAAGCCAGTATGATGGTAATGGTGATCCTTTTACAGGAGGCAGATGTGTTAAAGACCATGGCATAGCCAAATATAAGTAAGTGGTGGTCAGGCTTTAGGGACCAAGTGGTGTTCTAGCTAGTCTGATGTGTGAAATAAGAGCACCCAGATTCTTCTTGTAAGTGGCTCCAACAGACTGCTGGTAATCCATAAAGTAATTAATTTTAATAGAATTTTGCCCAATAGTATTCAGATATTAATGTGTAACTATTTTAATGGAATGTATTGTGGTGGTCATTGCTATTCCAAGTTCAAAGCTTACGTGGGCATACTAGGAAAGTTCTTCAGATGATATACACATCAACATTGAGTTTGTAATACTAGTAATGGATATTAAACTTTACTTGTAAACCCCAGAGTGCCAAGCATATTAAATAAACATACTCTGCTTCTTGGTCATTTTAGGGCTAGGCACGTGTTTGGCTCTGCACGCTAATAATTTTCAAATGCTGCGCTGGGGCATCTGCATACGTGATTATTGTTTTTGAATTTTTTTTTTTTTTAGGACTCCCACCCCCACACCTCTCTTTAAATTTCAATGATTAACTGTCAATGCCCATCCAGATCATCATCATCTCCCCAAGTATGATGAACCAGGAGCTCAGTGTACCCCAAAACCTTCCAGCTACAGCTACAGGGACCCCTAGGTTGATGAGGTTATGATGATCTCAGCGCCATGTGTGCTTCTCCAGGTCAGGAACAATCAGGAATACTCAGGAACAAGTGAAAACAAGTAGACAGATTTAGGTCTATTTAAGGTAGGGCCAGAGAGAGAGGTATCAGGATACCCTCAAATTATTTTAGCTCAGGAAGCCCTTACCAAAGAATGACAGTACAACGTAGTTATATACAGCCAGACTGGACTGATTTTTTGAGGGCAGAGGCATGAATATTTATACAGAATAAACCAGTGTAAGACAGTCCCCAATACAATAAACAGAGGAGTGACCATGTTTGAATTGCCCACCTTGGTATATGGGAACCAATCAGTAACACTAGCTACACTAATTAGGTTATCTCTGAACAACTCAGAGGGAATCTGCCCCCTGGGACAGAGCCCACCTCCTCTTGAGTACAATATAAGTCATTTGCTACTTGGGTGGCTCAAGCAGGTGTACAGTAACAGTCACCATTTTGGGTCACCACACGGTGCTCAGTAAAGCATGTTCTTTGGTGTAGACATATATTAAAACATCAGGTTTGTACAGAAATTCTAAATTCCCAAATCACATAATTACATGAGCATAACTTAGAAACCTATTATTATACATAATACACAGTGGGAAATGACAGTGTACTAGTATGGTCATGAGTGGGCAACATTCACAGATATTTATAATTCCTTTAGCACTTGGCTGTAAGAACAGTCATTGAGCAGACATTGTCTTGGTCCTAGGTTAGTTTATTTCTAGGAGCTTTGGCTCTCTGCATGGGATCAGTTCTAGGTGAATCAAACTACAAGTTTCACCCATCCCTCCACGAGGGGACACATAAGGGTACACTAAGGGGCTTGTTTAAGCAATGCAGGCGTGCTATGGATGTTGCAAGCAGGGATAACAAAAGTATCTTGCATCATTGGCTCGTTCAAACATAAGCAGCCTGCTGGTTGGCTGAAAGTCAATCTGGTCAAGGAAACTGAAGCTCCAGCTTGAGGTCTCCCCTGGCTCTCAAGTGAGCCAATAACAGGAATACCTAGAAGCCTGGGAAATACCAACAGGTCAATCACAGATAGGCCTCAAGTCTATGGGAAATAACATTGGAAAATCCATCCCATAGACTTTAATTGTACTAGTCCCTGTTCAGTTTAAACAGTTGCTTTTTACTGTAATCCTCTTTAGAGTGGCTTGCCACCCAAAGTCTGGGCATGACACCCAGTCTTCACCAAACACTCCTCTCTTTTGGGTTACATTGGGGGGGGGGGGGGGTCAGCTCTCCCTGCCTTGCTGCAGATCTCCTCTCGTGGCAAACTCTCTCTCCCCTTATGTATATCTGTGTAAATATATGTATAAGTAATACTGGGTGCATTACATTTGTGGGTAACGGCTTGCTGTAGCGATTATGTTTGTATGTGGTAATTCAAGGTAAATTGTGTGACCTGGTATATGGAAGTGTAATGAAATTATTGTTTGAAAAGACAAGAGATCCTTTGTGGAGCGGACACTACTTCAAATGGAAAAGTTAATCCTGAAATGCAAACAACTAGCTTACTAAATAGTTGCAAATTTTACAACAGTTCTAAGTAATTTGGACTTCTGATCTAGTGACCTTAATTATGTTACCATGTAATATTGTTTAATAGCACCACCTTTTAATTTATTTTTGTTAATGTGCTTGATTATTTTACCATTGTATTTATCCTATGCATGTGCTGTACTTTGTTCAGTAACAAGCTCTTCTGGTTAAGTCATAGGTGGTACATAGGTGGTGTGCTTATGTCCGATGCTGGGATTTCCATGATCTGTGGCTGTCTGATCTGATGAAAGGCTACCAAAATTCTGCCATTTGCTCCAGCTGGTGAGGTGTCAAGAAAGGAGCCCTGTGCAGGGGCATGTGTTATATCAATAAGAATAAAGGACACCTCACTGATCGAGGCAATATTTATTAACTCCTATGTTCTGTTGGCTCATCTTTGATATATATATATATATATATATATATATATATATATTTTTTTTTTTTTTTTTGTTATATTTCTAGTTGTACCTGGAATTGAGGGAGGGGCCCTCTCATACATGAGAGAGGCTCCCACTATGGTTTGCACACCGTTCTAATTTCCCAAACACTCCTCACCCACCAATCAGTGCTCTTTTTCTCTCTCCCTGGCCCTCTAAAAAGACCGGAAAGTGGGAGAGGGATCACACACACATATGAAGGAAAGGTGTGATGAGGGGTAAAATGGGAAAAGAGAGGAGAATTAAGGAGATGAAGGAGAGATGAGCAGGGAAAGCAGCAGGGATGAGGGGGAAAATGGGGGTGAAGATTGAGTGAAAAAAGGAGACAATAGTTCAGAAAGTGGGGGATAAATATGGAGTGGGAGGATGAAGTAGGAGGGAGTTGAAAAATGAGTGGTGATACGTTGGAAAGAAGGACGGAGAAGGAGATGTTGGGGAGATAAAGAAGGGAGAAGGGGAGGGGAAGAGATGTGGTGAATGAAAGAGATGATGGGGAAAGTAGGAGATATGAAAGTGGATACGACAGAAAGGGGTGAGTGGTAAGATAAAGAGAGGCGGAATGTTGGGAGGGAGAGAAAGTGCGAGAGATGAGGGGATATATTAGGAGGGAAAGAGATAAAAAGAATGAAAGAGAAAGAGAGAAAAAAGAAGTAGAGATGGATTGAGGTGAAAACATATGGTATGGGGAGAGTGAGTAAGAAATAGGAGGTATAAGGAAGTGTTGGAAGGTGAGTAGAAGAGAAAGGGGAGAGACAATGGAGGTAAAAGGGTTGAGAAAAAGAGCTTAGACGGAGAGAGAGAATTAGGAAAACAAGAGAATGAAAGAGAAGGAGAATAGAGACATAATTAATATTTTATATGCACCAACCATTGAATTTACTTGAAATTTTGCACTGACAAATTTGAAATTCTAATATATATGTGGTTTATAAAAAAATATTGACTCTTGGCAAAGACTAGTGATTGTGTGATTTTTAGAGAAAAAAAAATCAGGTATTTTTGAGTTATTTAAGGTCTAAACTTCAACACAATTTAAGGTCAGGGACAGACTATCCTTTTCTTCTGTGCTTTTCTCATTTTATGATGAATTTTGGTTAGACTGTATTCTCTGTGTACTCACAAGAACCTGTGCTTTTATTATTCAATACACTTTTTACTAATATAATTGGCTTTTGTAAAAGTAGAAAGCACCAAGTGAAATAACATTTTTTTTTTTTCTGAATTTTGCACACATTTAAAATAACAACTATACCAATAGTTAGCTGAACTTCTACTGAAAATAGATCCATAGCAAAACTTTGCAAAAGTGTCTGGCCTGAAAGGGTTAAATAACAGGCTTGACTTTTTTGAGCAATGCATAATTAAATCAAGTAATATCCAAAAATGGCAACAGCTAAGCCATTTCTTAATTAAAAATGAACTTTTGAGTCATTTATTAAGAAAACATTAGCTGAAATGTTGGCGCTTTACAGACAAATTACATTTTATTTCAATTATCACTATAAAAGTTGTGGACGAAGGCCGCAGTTCACGCAATGTTGACTGCTAGCCTTGCAAAGCTAGAAGTTGAAGCCGGCAACTGCGAGCCTCACAAAGCAAGGCGAGCAGATGAGGCAAACGACTGCGAGGCCCGTGGGACTTTTAGGCTGCAATGAGCGCCGAAGGCCGGTGGGACTAAGGCTGCAGTAAGCATTCAAGGCGCTTATTGCAGGGCTCGCGATGAGTGTCGCTTCAATAAACACCAAAGGCGCTAATTACAGTAACCACAATCAGCGTCGAAGCACATAGATGCAACTGCGGGCCTCGCAAACCGAGGCCTGCAGTTGCACAAAATTAGGAATAAAATTGCCGAACCACTGAACTGAACCACCCCCCAAATATGCCTCAAAATAACTTACACACACACACACAGCACAGGGGGAGAGCCAGGGAACCCGTGAGTGAGGTTGCAAGTTAATTTGAGGCATATATGGTGTTTTTTGTACGATGAAAATACGGCAAACTGAGAAAAAAAAGGAGGGGAAAAAAACATAACAGGATGAAAACAAGGCCGAAACCAGTAAAAAAAGCGCCCATAGCCAGTAACATTGAAACCAAGGCAGTAACACTTAACCCAAGGCAGTAACATCATCATCATCATCATCGCACGGCCCCTAAACTACACAGGGGGGGGGCGCTCAGCGCAGGGCCTGTAAAGTAAACAGGGGAGAGGCTCGAAATGAGAGCCAAAGGCGCTCAGTGCAGGGCTCGCAATGAGCCCCGAAGGTGCACCGAGGGCCATAGCGTCTCATTCACGTCATTTTTGACGGGCAATTTTCTAGTGTTTAATAACAGTTACCAAGAAGTCTACTGAACCCATGATGAAGTATAAACACTTCATACTAATTTCAACAATCAATTTTTTTGGTCTAATATAAGATGAAATTCTTAATGTTAATAGACTCAGCATATCATAGACAACTCATAGGCTGATACAACAAAACACACATAGAACCCAATAAAATGTAAGCAGGGCTATCAAGGTTACAATGTATAAAAGATTATTACAAAAATATATATATATAAACTAGTTTATAGGTTCACAAATTGATTATGAGTGCTCATGGATGGTGTATAATTTCAGGGTCCCTTTAATCAAAATCCCACTGGGACCAAACAGATAGCAGCAATGCACAGACCCAGTGCAGCCTCCTAGTATCTCTCCTCATAATACAAGCTGATACACTAATAGAACTGACTTAATGAGCAGCACTGCTGAAAAGTTTTATTAACATGCTTTACAATTTGGATAATCCACTGTGTGGCATCACATATGTAAGTCTGAATAGCTTTTATGAGCTTGACAAATGTTTTTGATGAATTACTTTTATATGATCTTGGTAGAATTGCATGTGTCATGTAGATATGTAATAGCTGATCAAGATTAAGCATTCCCCACATCCCAAACATGCATTTGGCCCACTATCCTGTATGAGCTGTATTGAGTAATTTGAGATTTAATTGCCGCACTTCCCACATTCAGAACTCACAATTTGTCCTATGTAGGCTTTCCTATGTACATTGTGTTTTGAGATTTCACGCCCTCATTTGGAATGTGGAGTACAATTTTGGGCACCACTTCATATAAAGGATATTTTAGAGCTGGAAAAACTACACAGAAGGGCAACTAAACTAATAAGGGGAATGGAGGGCCTAAGTTATGAAGAAAGACTAAACGGATTACACATATTTTCTCTAGAAAAAAGGCCGTAATAGGGGATATAATTACCTTATTTAAATATATCCAAGGTCAATATAAAGCTGTCAAGTGATCTTTTTGTGCCAAGGTTTTCAACTGACAAGAGAACATCCTTTGAGGTTACAAGTACAAATATTCCACTTTTAAGAAAGAAACCGGTTCTTCGCAGTAACTGTGGGATTCTCTACCAAAGGAGGTGGTGACAGCAGATTTGATAGATAACTTTAAAAAGGGATTGGATATATTTTTAAATAAAAAGTGCATTCAGTGTTATCATGGATAATAAGAGAGGGGGTACTGATCAAGGGAAGAATCTGATTGCCAGTATTTGGGGTCAAAAATGAATTTATTTATTTTTTTCCTTTTCAGACAATAGTCAAATTTTCATTGTGTTTTTTCTTTTCTATTTATCTTCCGCTTAAACAATTAATCCACATATTGCAGATCAGAGAAGAACTAAAAAAGGTTGAACTTGTTGTACTAAGAGTCTTTTATCAACCTCAATTACTATGTAACTATGTAACTGAAACAATTCCCACATCCAGAACATGTAAATTATCTTTCTCCTGTGTGAGTTTTCTTATGTTTTTTAAGATTTTGGGCCAGACGGAAACATCTCCCACAATCAGAACATGCAAACGGCTTTTCCCCTGTGTGAGTTCTCATATGTCGATTGAGACTTTCATACTGACTGAAACATCTCCCACATTCAGAACATGCAAATGGCTTTTCTCCAGTGTGAGTTCTCTTATGTTGATCGAGACTTGTGATCTGACTGAAATATTTCCCACATTCAGAACATGCAAATGGCTTTTCCCCTGTGTGAGTTCTCATATGTCGATTGAGACTTTTAGCCCGACTGAAACATTTCCCACAATCAGAACATGCAAATGGCTTTTCCGCCGAGTGGGTGATCATATGTTGATTGAGAGTTGTGTGACAACGGAAACATTTCCCACATTCAGAACATGCAAATGGCTTTTCTCCAGTGTGAGTTCTCTTATGTTGATTGAGACTTGTGGCAATACTGAAACATTTCCCACATTCAGAACATGCAAATGGCTTTTCTCCAGTGTGAGTTCTCTTATGTTGATCGAGACTTGCAATCAGACTGAAACATTTCCCACATTCAGCACATGCAAATGGCTTTTCCCCTGTGTGAGTTCTCATATGTCGATTGAGACTTGAGGTCAGACTGAAACATCTCCCACAATCAGAACATGCAAATGGCTTTTCTGCCGAGTGAGTTATCATATGTTGATTGAGAGTTGTGTGACAACGGAAACATTTCCCACATTCAGAACATGCAAATGGCTTTTCTCCAGTGTGAGTTCTCTTATGTTGATTGAGACTTGCGATCTGACTGAAACATTTCCCACATTCAGAACATGCAAATGGCTTTTCCCCTGTGTGAGTTCTCATATGTCGATTGAGACTTGAGGTCAGACTGAAACATTTCCCACATTCAGAACATGCAAATGGCTTTTCCCCTCTGTGAATTCTCATATGTCGATTGAGACTTGTGATCTGACTGAAACATTTCCCACATTCAGAACATGCAAATGGCTTTTCCCCTGTGTGAGTTCTCATATGTCGATTGAGACTTGAGGTCAGACTGAAACATTTCCCACATTCAGAACATGCAGATGGCTTTTCCCTTCTGTGAGTTCTCATATGTCGATTGAAATTTGAGGTCAGACTGAAACATTTTCCACATTCAGAACATGCAAATGTTTTTTCTCCGGTGTGAGTGCTCATATGTCGATTGAGATCTGTGGTCAGACTGAAACACTTCCCACATTCAGAACATGTAAAGGGCCTTTCTCCTGTGTGAGTTTTCATATGTACCGCTAGACATGCAGCCTGACTGAAACAATTGCCACATTCAGAACATGCAACAAATTTTTCTCCTGTGTGAATTCTCATGTGTTGTTTGAGACTTGTGGCGCAACTGAAACATTTCCCACATTCAGGACATTCAAATCTGTTTTGTCCTGCGTAAGTTTTTTGCTTTGCTTCCAGATAATTATGGTATACATTGCCATCTTCCATTACACAGTATAGTGAACTAGGAGAAATGTGGTCCTCTTCAATGGTGTTCCAAATCTCAGATCCCCCTGTGAAAACAATCCCACCAGGAGTAAATGATTTTAGTAGACTTCTAAATGGAAATGATTAGTATAGATCTGAGACCAATTTTAAGTTAATAAATATCCAATTTGATTAAATGTCTAAAGAGTGTAGATTAAAATGATCCTGTGTATCTCCAATTACTGCCAATTCTGGACTTTTGTTTATCTAAATCTGATTTTATATAAAATTTGCATTGTGTAAGTACAATTTGTTTTTATCAATGTGATAGTTATGTTTGCTGTACAATAGAATATATTTCATTTTATTTGCTTAATAAAGTCCTTCTATCCTGACCCGAGACACCTAGAACTGGATTCAGACTGGAATAACTGGATATAAAATAGATTACAAGACCAAGAGCCTCATTCAATTGAGCAACTGTAAGTTTCGGGCCACCGTAATTGAGCCTGTAAGCTAATTTGCTATTCAATTGGCATCTTTTTCCGGGCTCCAAACGGGTTACAGGTTTGAACCCTCCCAAAGCCTTTGATCTTTCACGCCCGCAAGAGTTACAATACCTAAAATCGCAAATCGCTATTCAATTGCTACAATTACTCAAGCCTGCAAACCGGTAAACGGCAAATGCAGAACGAAATCCCACAAGTACTTGAGAGGACCTGCAGAGGGGTTAAAGACAAATCCGCAGCACTGTTAATGCCGGGGAAAGTGATGAAAGACATTAGAATTAATTGCACAACAGTCTCAAGCTTGCAAATCAGCAATTAAAAAAAATATTTTTTTTATGTTTAATTTCAGGGTTATATCAATTTCGGGAGCAATGAGTTAAGGCCACAATGGCCAATAGACTGGAAATGGTCAGTCTACATCCCAATCCCCCAAAAAGGCGGTGGCAAAGAGTGCTCCAATTATAGAACAATTGCACTCATTTCACATGCCAGCAAGGTAATGCTTAAGATTCTACAAGCTCAACTCCAACAATATATGGACCAGGAACTACCAGATGTGCAAGCTGGGTTCCACAGAGGAAGAGGCACAAGAGATCAAATTGCAAATGTCCGCTGGATAATAGAGAAAACAAGAGAGTTCCAGAAAAACATTTACTTCTACATCATAGACCATTCTAAAGTATTTGACTGTGTGGAATCACAGCAAAATTCGGCAAGTCCTTAAAGAGATGGGAGTACAAGATCATCTCATCTTTCTCCTAAAGAATCTGTATGTCAACCAAGAAGCCACAGTCAGAATCGAACATGGGACAACAGAAGGTTTCAAGATTTATTCAACATATGCAGAGTACATCATGTGTAAGGGCAGACTGAATGAATCCAAAGCCAGAAACATTATTGCTGGAAGGAATATCGACAACCTCAGACACGCTGATGAAACTACTCCGATGGCTGAAAGTGAGGAGGAACTAAAGGACCTGTTGATAAGGGTAAAATAAGTTGACCTGCTGCTCAACGTTAAAAAGATGAAGATCATGGCAAACAGCAATTTCCCTTCCTGGCAAATAGACCATGAAGAAGTGGAGGCAGCGACAGATTTTATTTTCCTTGAATCCAAGATCTCTGTAGATGGTCACTGTAGTCATGAAATTAAAATACATTTGTTTCTGGGAGGAAAGCTATGGCAAAGCTTGGACAAGCTAGTACAAATTTAATATTTAACGATCAACAAAGGTCTGCATAGTTCGAACTATGGTATTCCCAGTAGTAACATATGGATGGGAGAGCTGGACCATAATGAAGTCTGAGCTCTGTAGAATTGACGCCTTTGAATTCTGGCGTTGAAGAAGACTGCCTAGAGTCCCTTGGACTGCAAGAAGATCGAATAAATCAATACTTCTAGAAATCAAGACAGACTGTTCACTAGAAGGTATGATAATGAGGATGAAGCTCAAATATTTTGGCCATATCATGAGACGGCAGGATTCCCTAGAAAAGACTCGGATGCTGGGAAAGATTGAAGGCACAAGAAGAAGAGGACGACAGAGGCGGAGATGGATAGATGAGGTCACTGAAGCAATGAACATGAACTTGATGGAGCTCAGAAGGCAGTGAATGAGAGATGCACCTGGCATGCTTTGGTCCATGGAGTCACGTTGAGTCGGACACGACTGAACAACTAAACAACAAATAAACTCTTTAAGAATAAAAACCCAGATTTCAGCTTTAACTCACTTTACTACAAAGATACAGGTATCTAGGTGCAAATTAACTTTTAAAAAAAATGGCATTTTAAACAAATAAATAAATATATAACTTTAATGTGTTTAATTGTGCTCTAAAGAATGTGGATTAAATTCCAACAGGACATTCTAAAAATTGTAATTGTAATAGATGTAATAAATGAATTTAGCAGCAAAATCATTAAATTAAAAAAAATATTGTCACCAGTGACTTTCATTCAAATATAGTGTATACCCCACCATGTAATTACTGTATGTTATACGTCTGATATTTATCACAGTAAGATAGGATCACTCACCTTCACTGATAGCAACAGGAATATCCTCCTCCTTAAGCTGCTGGTAACACCTCACATTCGTCACTTCTTGGTCCAGCTTTGATCTCACTCCTTTGCTACCTGTACAGATATATATAAGATAATCATATTGGTATTCTACATGTTTATAACCAGCACAGACCAAAGACAAAGCCAGGTATAAAAAGATAAATCAAGATATATTTTTCTGAAATGATATATATATATATATATATATAACATCGTTAAGGATATTGTCCTATGTTTTACCCATCACAAGACAATTAGGTCTAATTAGATTACAGACTTACAGCCTTATTAAATTCCAGCCTCGTAGATACAAGGTTTCTACTTAAACCCTACGTGCTGCAAAGTTTGAAAAGTTACAACGCTATTAAATTAGCCCCGCTGCAAGCAACGTATGAGCTACGCAGCACAGCCGTCCGTGTCAACACGGAGAAAATCTACATCAGGAGTGACAGCCTGCGAGATGATCTCGCAGTCTCCCCCACCTCATCAATTGCCACGGGGGTCCTGAACGGGATCTCTGCGGCAGTCCTACATATAAGCCCTGCCGTGGGGGGTACTCCAACTACCCCCCACCAGCACCTAAAATTAACCCCCCTCTATGCTGGGGGTCCCCATCAGGAAACCCGCAGCCCCCCACATTAACCCCTTGCATCGGGGGTCCGCGATCGTCACTGATTGTGACCCTGCTGCATTTCCAATTTCAAATTCCCCCCCCTCGCGGGTCCTGAAAGAACTCGAGCTATACAAAATTAACCCCTGCCACGGGGGGTACTATAAGTACTTCCCCAGGCAACTAAAATTAACCGTATAACTCATGGGGGTCAATGCAGACCCCCAAATCCCTTATTTAACCCCATAACTCACTGGGTGATTGGCTGCAGTCTGATTGACAGTGACAACAGCCAATCAGAAGGTGCTATTGCTTTTAGCCAATCACAATGGGATACACCCCCATGGGGTGATTGACTGTTGTCACTGTCAGACTGCAGACAATATGAAGGCGCAGACGCCTACAGCCAATCACCCCGTGGGGGTGTATTCCATTATGATTGGTTGAAAGCAATAGCGCCTTCTGATTGGCTGTTGGTTTAAAAGATTGACAGTTCTGTCAGTCAATCAGAAGGGGATATAGGGGTGAATCCCATCCTGATGGGGTCACACCTTGGAGCCTTCTGGTTGGCTGAAAAGGCTGTCAATCACATTTCAGCTAATCGGAAGGCGCCATTGCCAATTTCCTACCGGAAGAGGCTCTGGAGGCCTCATTAGCGCAGGGGAGCTCCGCAAGTGCGAAGCTCCGTTAGTTTTTTTATTTTATTTTTTTAGAGCGCGGATTCAGCAAGGGCCCAGCGGGAGCAGAAGAGGATAAGGCCGGGTACATCAGGGACAGGTAAGTTTTCAATTTATAATGTTTATATTTAATTTATTTGTTGTGTTTGATGTATGTGTGACTAATGTGATGTATCTTTTTTTCCAGGAGCCGAGACGAATAACAGAAGAAGATGGACAGGGACATGCTAGAAAGGTGAGTTTAATACTGTATTTGTAATGTTTATTAATTCAATGTAATGTTTATTTTTCTAATAATCGGATGCTTCTTTTTTTCCTAGGGGGTGCAATTAGAAGGGACATCTGCAAAGGTAAGTGGTTTTATTTATTCTATTTTAGCTTAGATTTAAGGGGTTAGGTATAGATAGGGGGTGATGTTTAGATTGGGGGTTAGATATAGATAGGGGAAATATATTGTAGTTAGGTGTATATTTATAATGTATGACTGTAATGTTAGGTGTATTTGTGTATGCCTTTTCCTTTGCAGGTGTGTAATGATTTTTTTTATTTTTTGTAGTGAAGGGTGGGGGTTGTGATTTTTTTTTTTTTTAGTGAGGGGGGGTTTGTAATGTCCTTTTTAGTTTTGTGTACCTTAGATTTTTTTTATTTTTTGTACCTTAAGTTTTTTTATTTTATTTAATTAGTAGGGGGGGTATTATGGGGTTTGGTAGGTAGTGTTAGGTAGGTAGGGGTTAAAAGGTTAGGGGAGAGGAGGGTTAGTTTAGATTTAGTGGTTTATTTAGGGGGGATAGTGTAGTGTAGTGTTTGTACTTAGTGTCATGAGGGTCCTGAAGGACCCACATGGCACTTATGGGGTTAATTATAGACTTCTAATTGTCCTATGAGGGTCTTCATAGACCATTATGGGACTGATTGGATTAACTAGAGGCTTTCAGGGGTCTGTATAGACCGCAATAAGGAATGGGGTTAGATGGAGGATTATGGGGGTCTATATAGTTACATAGTTACAACCTTTTAATATCTCATCTGATCTGCAATATGCAGATTAAATATTAATTAATTAGTTGTTAATTAATCAATTTAATTTAATTTATTTTTTTAATTAGTAATTAATCCTAAAGGAAGGCAAACAGAAAAAGAAGTGAGGCTTAGCCAATCATCTCAAAGGGGGAAATTCCTTCCTGACCCAGAATACTGGCGATCGGATTTCTCCCTGGATCAATACTGTCTCTCTAATTATCCATGATAACCCTGAATTCCCTTTTTAATTAGAAATAAATCCAGTCCCCTTTTCAAGTTATCTATCGAATCCGCTGTCAAAACCTCCTCTGGTAGAGAATTCCACAGATTAACCACTCTTACTGTGAAGAGCCCTTTTCTTTCTTTAAGGTGGAATCTTTTTACTTCTAACCTCAAGGTATGTCCTCTTGTCAGTTGAAAACCTCTTGGCACAAAAAGCTCCCTTGACAAATCTTTATACTGACCCTGGATGTATTTATATAAGGTAATCATATCTCCTCTTAGATGCCTTTTTTCTAGAGAAAATAAGTTTCATTTGGTTAGTCTTTCTTCATAACTTAGCCCCTCCATTCCCCTTATTAGTTTTGTTGCCCTCCTCTGTACCTTTTCCAGCTCTAAAATGTCCTTTTTATGAAGTGGTGCCCAAAATTGTACTCCATATTCCAAATTAGGGCGTACTAGAGATTTGTATAGTGGCATAATTATATTTGCTTCCCTTGCTTCTATACCCTTCTTAATACATGCTAATATTTTATTTGCCTTTGCAGCTGCTGCTTGGCTTTGAGCACTGTTACCTAGGTGGTTGTCCACAAGCACTCCCAAATCCATTTCAATATCTGATACACCTAGATTTGCTCCATTAAGATTATAAATTGCATGGTTATTTTTCCTTCCTAGATGCATAATTTTACATCTATTCGGATTAAATCTCATCTGCCATTTTAATGCCCATTCCTCAATTTTATGTAAACCCCTTTGGAGGGAAAGCACATCATTATCTCATTTAATTACCTTGCACAACTTTGTGTCATCAGCGAAAATGGAGACACCACACTCCAATCCCACCTCCAAGTCATTAATAAATATGTTAAAAAGGAAAGGGCCTAATACTGAACCCTGAGGAACCACACTTACCACATTAGCGTAATCGTAGTATGTTCCATTTACAACAAGCCTTTGCTTCCTGTCTTTTAGCCAGCTCTCAATCCATGAGCAGATATTTACTGCAATTCCTGTATTTCTTAGTTTGCACAATAGTCTCCCATGTGGCACTGTATCAAAAGCTGTTGCAAAATCCAAAAAGACTACATCCACTGAGTTGACTTGATCCAGGTTCCTACTAACCTCCTCACAGAAACTAATTAGATTTGTTTGACATGACCTATCCCTCATGTGACAAGATCAGTCTCGTCACTGCGAATTGGAGAAGTCTGGTTGCCCACATCCTTACTTTTGACTACGGCCCATGTGCATTTTCCCCCTACAAAGACATGGAAGCCATGCTTCATTTGGTCAGAAAGGACTATGATCTAACTTTTGAACCACTGGACCAAGTTATATCATTTGGACATATGTTTGTATTTGGAGTATGCTGATTCTGAAAATGTATGTGAATGTGATGCATACTTTTAAAGTTATGAATAATGTGAAAAAATGTATACAGATTCTGACCACCCCCATCTATGAGTTACTAAGGCCAGATGGTTAAGAGCAAAGGTTATCTACATGCACAGCAGGGGAGATAGCTTAACAAAAGGGTTTTAGCAGACAAGATGGCACAATGAACAATGGGGATAGGGACTCTTGAATAATGAGATGGCCTGGGGTTTCCCCATACTCCCAGCAGGGGAATAAGTGAGCTAGAGATGTTACTCTCTCCACCGCCAGAGGTAGAATGAGCAGTAAGCCACGCCTAGTGGGTGGCTCCTGGGGAAGGGGACTCCTGGCTCCCACGCCTTAACCCTGACTGATTGGCCAGAGGTAATTAGGGGCTGACCTCAGGTAGCCCTTCCCTCTACTGTGTATGTGAAAATGGTTTTAATATGTCTTTGTAATTAATAAAGAAGAGAGTTCACTGCTTGACCCTCAAACACAGAGCTTATGTCTCGTTCTTGGGGGGATTCATGGTATGTTGTTACAGACTGACTGCCAGGAGTGTAAGCATCTTGGGGTGCTTTTCCTGTTCAGCTGCTAGCAGCTATTCGTGAGGTTCCAGTCCCAGGCTTGGAGCATATTCCCCTTGGATGCAGTTTGGGGGAATGGGTGTCCTGCGGAAGCTGTCCCTATATCACTGGACAGCAGATCGGCTAAAACGTCCTTGGCGCCCGCTTATATGTGTGGGGGTACCGTAACACTGGTGGCAGTGGTGGGATTGTTCCCACAGCCAGAAGGACAGCTACAGGAGACACCATTCTGTGGATTTACAAGTTGGGGGCAACGCATGTCCCAGTACAGCGACCCTAAAAGCAGCAGAATGGAACCAGCAGTGCTATACGAAGATGAGGACCTGGATGGCCGGGATGCATTAAGGCAAGGCATCTGGTACCAGGCCCTGGATAATGTACAATACCAGAGGGGTGAGAGTCTCCCCAGTGAAGAGCAGCGGTTGCAGAAGCAAGTGGCCCTGCGCATGCCCTTCCTGGGAGAGCAGCCCCTTGAGGAATGGGTGGAGGAACTCAAGCTCCGTGCATGGCAGGAGCAATGGCTGGAGGATGCCTACCAGGCGCTCTGGTGGTATATGGCACAGTATCTACCCTGGACAGCCGAGCATGACAAGCCAGAGGGAGAGGAGTTTGATGGTCCTGGCTTGTTATGGGAGTCCTTTGCAGAGCCGGACTTCGGGAGCCCTGCGCAGACCAGACTTCAGGATAGGCATGACTGGGATGACCCCCATGAGGTAGAGCAAGACCTTGTTCACCTAGCAACCCTGGAGTGGGAACTGGAGAAGGACTACCGAGATCTCTTCCACTCCATTGGGAAGGCTCAGCAGGAAAACAAGGTGAGAGACCCAGATCCAGACCCCTTCAGCTGGGAAGATATTGTAGATATTTATTGGGAGGAACCCCAGGCGGCAGGTGGAGATGGGACCGAGGTCTCTCCACCGGCCCTACAGGGATGCTGGGTGGCTAGCCCAGATCCCCAGCGCCAGTGAGGAGTGCAGGGAGTGGAGAGCATTGTCTCCCCTCCCCAGCGGAAGTGTACCTTGCAGGGAGAGGAGAGCAGCGTCCTCCCTTCCCAGCGTCAGGGTGAGCTGCAGGGACTTGGGAGCCCCATCTCCATTGCCCAGCGGCAGATTGATATGCAAGGAATTGAGAGCTCAGACTCCATTCTCCAGCAACAGGGCTGTTTAGCCAAAGGGGAGACAGCCGGTCCCCCCCTCCTACAACCAGGCTCCAAACAGCCTACTTCCGTGGTAGCGCTGGCACCAGGGCAGAGTACCGCTGGTCTCTACCCACTCAGCAACCCACCAAGGCAGCTTACCAGTGCCCAGCACAGCCGTGGTGAGGCACCTGGACATGGACAAGTTTCTCCTCTACCCAGGTGTAGTAACCAGTTATTGTGGGTGGGCTGTACTGCTGATTTTGTTTTGTGGGTGGGCTGCTGGACTAACAAGGGCACTGACCGGCAGGAGGTCAGATACCCTGTTAGTCTGTTTGGAAAAGGGGAGAGATGTGACGAGATCAGTCTCGTCACTGCGAATTGGAGAATTCTGGTTGCCCACATCCTTACTTTTGACTACGGCCCATGTTGATTTTCCCCCTACAAAGACATGGAAGCCATGCTTCATTTGGTCAGAAAGGACTATGATCTAACTTTTGAACCACTGGACCAAATTATATCATTTGGACATATGTTTGTATTTGGAGTATGCTGATTCTGAAAATGTAAGTTTTATGTGAATGTGATGCATACTTTTAAAGTTATGAATAATGTGAAAAAATTTGTACAGATTCTGACCACCCCCATCTATGAGTCACTAAGGCCAGATGGTTAAGAGCAAAGGTTATCTACATGCACAGCAGGGGAGATAGCTTAACAAAAGGTTTTTAGCAGACAAGATGGCACCATGAACAATGGGGGTAGGGACTATTGAATAATGAGATGGCCTGGGGTTTCCTCATATTCCCAGCAGGGGAATAAGTGAGCTAGAGATGTTAGTCTCTCCACCACCAGAGGTAGAATGAGCAGTTAGCCACGCCTAGTTGGTGGCTCCTGGGGAAGGGGACTCCTGGCTCCCACGCCTTAACCCTGTCTGATTGGCCAGAGGTAATTAGTGGCTGACCTCAGGTAGCCCCTCCCTCTACTGTGTATGTGAAAATGGTTTTAATATGTCTTTGTAATTAATAAAGAAGAGAGTTCACTGCTTGACCCTCAAACACAGAGCTTATGTCTTGTTCTTGGGGGGATTCATGGTATGCTGTTACAGATTGACTGCCAGGAGTGTAAGCATCTTGGGGTGCTTTTCCAGTTCAGCTGCTAGCAGCTATTCGTGAGGTTCCAGTCCCAGGCTTGGAGCATATTCCCCTTGGATGCAGTTTGGGGGAATGGGTGTCCTGCGGTAGCTGTCCCTATATAACTGGACGGGCAGATCAGCTAAAACGGCCTTGGCGCCCCCTTGTATGTGTGGGGGTACCGGAACACTCCTCATAAATCCATGTCGACTCCTACTTATAATCCTGTTCAAATAGATATATTCTTGTATTTTATCCCATATTAACCCTTCTAAAAGCCTCCCCACTACAGAAGTGAGGCTCACTGGTCAATAATTCTGCGGCTCCCTTTTTAAATATAGGTATCACATCTGCTTTTCTACAGCCATCTGGTAGAGACCCTGTGTTGAGTGAATCTTTAAAAATTAAATATAATAGTTTGGCTATTACAGAACCCAGTTCCCTCAGTACCCGTAGATGTATTCCCTCAGTACCCGTAGATGTATTCCCTCAGGACCCGGAGCTTTATTAGTATTTATTTTTTCCAAACTCTTTTGGATTACTTCCTGTGTTAAACAATTATTTGGCAAAGGTAGTGTAGCCCCATTATGTTGCAGCGTCCCAACCACTGGTACCTCCCTTATGTTATTTTCTTCGGTATACACATTTAGCTCATATACCTTTTCCTGGTCACTAATTATCAGATGGCCTGTGTCACATTGTAATGTTCCTATAGTTTCCTTCCTCGCCTTCTTCCCATTAATATACTTAAAAAATATTTTAGAGTTAGTATTGCTCTCTTTTACAATTAATTTTTCATTTTCTATTTTATATAATAGCCCTTTTGCTGCCTTGTTGATTTCCTTGTATTCCCATAAAGCAGTCTCTGTCCCCTCTTGTTTGTATAATATAAATGCCTGTTTTTTACTCCGTATCTTGATCTTTAAATCACTGTTAAACCACATTGGATGGTATTTACTCCTTTTACTTTTTTCCCCACGTGGTATATGCCGATTGTGTATATATATTTAGTAAGGATTTAAATGTCCATTTATGTTCAGTGTTTTTACCCATCAGTTCTCTGTCCCAGTCTATACTTTGTATTGCTGCCCTTAGACCGTTAAAATCTGCCCTTTTAAAATTAAGAGTTTTTGTTGTCCCCTTAAAATATTGTTTTTTAATTCAATTTCAAATGAGACTGTGTTGTGATCACGGTTTCCCAAAGGTTGCCCTATTCCAACATTTGATACTATATCAATATTATTTGTGATGACTAAATCTAAGATAGCTTCATTTCTAGTAGGCTCTTGTATAACCTGGGCCAGATAATGATCTCTGAGTGTACTCAAGAACCTGCTCCCCTTAGCTGAACTGCTAGTCTCATTTATCCAGTTTATTTCAGGGTAATTAAAATCTCCCATTATTAGTACTTGCCCATGCTTAGCTGCTTTTCCAATCTGTAACAATAATTGTATTTCCTCACTTTCATCGATTTTGGGGGGTTAATAGCATACTCCTACTAATACCAATTAAACAAAGAGCTTTCTTTAAAGCACCAAATAAGATTAGAAACTCTCAAACTTACAATCTAAAAAGTATTATGGAGGTATAGAAAGGTGTAAATTACAGCTGAAGGGTCATGAGTTTCTTTAAATAGAGGAATTTTACTGAGGTTTTTAGGATTTGAGACAGGAGGAGTCTAGTGGAATAGGGGCAGCGCAAGAAAAGTCCTGAAGGCTGTCATGAGAGAAGGTGATAAGAGAGAAGGAAAGAAGAAGGTCAATAGCAGATGAAAAGAGGACGGTTGGGGGCGTATTTAAACAAAAGCAGAGATACAAGAGGGTGTATTAAAACTTTGGTTATGTCTTGTGACATAAGTGACATATTTTGGAAATGTTTTTTAGGTGAAAATGACAAGATTTAGTGATGGATTGTATGTGAGGAATAAAAGAGAAGGCAGGATCCAGTAGAACCCCAAGACAACGGTCCTGAGAGGTGGGCGTGATGATGGTATTGTCAATGGTGACAATATGTGAGAAATGTAATCTGTGTATAGGGTGGGAATATTAGGAGCTCAGGCTTTGATATAATGAGTTTGAGTTGACAGGCACACATCCACGAGGATATGCTAGAGAGGCAGTTGGTAACATGAGTTAGCAGAGAGGCGGATAGTACTGGTGCAGAGAGGTAAATTTGGGTGTCATCAGTATATAGATGGTATTGAAATCCAAAAGACTTTATTAGGGTCCCAAGCGAGGAAGCGTACATGGAAAAAAGGAGGGGACCTAGGACAGTACCTTAAGGTACGTCAACAATCAGAGGGCGAGGTGATGAAGAGGAGACAGAGAAGGACACGCTACTAAAAGTTACATTTTTTAGATATGTGGTGAGCCAAGAGAGAGCAGTGTCACGGATGTTAAGAGAGTGGAGAATTTGAATAAGAAGAGGATGATCAACTGTGTCAAAGGCAGCAGAGAGATCCAGTGGGATAAGAATACAGAAGTGGCCCTTTGATGTGGCGGTTAGCAAGTCATTAGTGACTTTAATGAGAGCTGTCTCTGTAGAGTGCTTTATTATTAAAGTGGCTAGCAAAGACTTCGGTCATGAGACAGGAGGTGGTGGAGGGCAGAGGAGAGTGTTGAATGTGGAGAACAAGCGTTTGGGATTGGAGGCTAAATTGGATATTCGTGATGAGAAGTAGCACTGTTTGGCAAGATTTAGGGCATAGTGATAGGATCATAGAATGAACTTGTAGTGGAGGATGTCTGCTGTCATGCGAGATTACCTCCATAGTCATTCAGCAGTGCGGGAGCATCTCTGGATGTGGCGTGTTTCTGTAGTGTGCCATGGTTGTAAGGGAGTGTGTCTGCATGTGATGTGTATGGGAGCAAGAGAATTAAGGGTTGAAGTTAGAGTCAAATTGTAATGTGCGGTTACAATGTCAGGGCAAGTGAGGGTGGTGAGCGGACAAAGAAGAGGTTGTAGCTCAACGAATGTTGTGGGTCAAGTGCAAATTTCTTTGAGTTCTGGTGGCTAAGAGTGAAGAAGGGCAGGGAGTGGAAGGTGTGGTAAGGCTGTAGGTTAGGAGATGGTGGTCAGAAAGAGGGAGTGTGAAAATAATAACTTTGGATGAAATGCAGAGATTTGTATAAAATTATTTTATCACCTAAAAAAAAAATAGGCACTTAAATACATATCTGATGACTACAATGTAACAATGTTACGCATTTTGCGCTGACCTAGTAATACCCCAGGACTCAGGGTCTGCTGGTCATAAATGAAAGTTGTGTTTTGCTATTGGATATTTGATATGAGCTTTCTATAAGGGAAACAACAAGTTACCTGAACTCCTCTTTTGAAGAACTGCAGTTGAAAATAAGCAACAATAATGTAAAAAAATACAGCCTCTAATTTATTATGTTTATATGCCATTAGGCTTCTGTTAGAATTGTTTCCAGAGATAAACTTTCTGATGTGAGAGGAGACTGTGATCGCACAGGAAGTTTGTACCTGCACAATGATAAGGAGACCGATAAATCTGCCAGTGCATTTTAGCTCTAATGACAAACTCATAGTTACAAGGACACATCACGGGAAGAAATTGGAAGCCTGCCGTCGTAAAACAATAAGTGCTGAGAAAGTAACACAATATAAAGATCGCAACTGTCTTGTTACTCAACCATTTAGAAACAATGACCAAAATGGCACAATCTTTGCTGGACACTCTTGAACATTGGGTGTTATTCCTAAGAACATTATCTGTGGTATTTTATATCTATAAGAGAACACACAGTGTTACCTGAGCTCCTTTTTACTGGGATTCCCACTGTCCTGAGTGTCTGGTGATTCTCCATCATCAGGTCCTTGTACAGCTCCTTGTGTCCTTCTATAAACTCCCACTCCTCCATAGAGAAATAGATGGCAACATCACCACACTTAATAGGGACCTGGAATAAACAAAGTAAAAGTGCTTAATTATGTTAAAAGGACTATATAAAAAAAAACACACACAAAATACACACACACACACACACAGGCGTAAATGCATGGAGTTCTAAATGAATAAATAAAATAATTAAAGAAGTAAAACATTGTCTCATATTATAAATCTCTGGACAAGGCTTTTCAATGTATACAACAGACTTGGTGCAGTGAGGTAGGTGAGAGCAGTGTCCTGTTCCTGAAGGTCTCACCTCTCCAGTCAGTAGATGGATGATCTCCTGGGTGTGACTAAAGATCCTCTCCATCATCTTCTTATCCTTCATCTCAATGATCTTAATGGAGTTAGTGAAGTGCTGCAAGAGAGAGACATACGAGAATGGGAAGAAGCAGGAATAGTAATGTATGAAAGACAAGAATATATATATATATATATATATATATATATATATATATATCCCAGGAGCCTCCGAAACCTATAAGCTACTAGACATCCTTGGCAAACAGAGGCCAGGGCACAAGTTTATGCTAAAAGAACAAAACATAATTGTTATGAACAGAAGGGCCCGCTGGACTGTTTGGGGTTCATCAATTATTATGTGTGTGGTTAGGAGGTACTAACAATTTGCTTAACATTTATATCATGATGTAATAAGTGCATGTGGTGCGGTCATTGATTAACATTGGAATACTGTATCTGTGTTAGAAATAGGATAGTAGGCAATGCTTAAATAATAAAGTTAATGCAGTTATGTGACGAAGAGTTAAAGATTTTAAAGAATTGTTATGGCCCTGCGATCGGCCACGTGTGAAGGCTCTGGCTTTATTCATGAAGGGGAGAGCTAGTTTTATGGCTCTGTAAGAGGAGAGAAAATGTTTAATAAGAAGAAAGCCATGTGGGTGAGGGGAGTAGCAAGCTATTTGCCTAGGAGGATGGGCTAGAACTGGGGGAAGGTGTTTAATGTTTTGTGTTTTTATATATATCTCTGAAACAATAAAGAAGTGGCCAATCTGACTTTGGACACACTAAAGAAAAGTACTGTCAGAGTCTGCTTGTACTAATTAAAAGATAAATGGTGTGTGATTCTTAGATCCTAAGAAAATGGGTCTGATGGTGCCTGTCTCTGCAGTAATGATGCTGTCATCTGAAGTGTCTGCTGGTGTCGAGATCTGAACAAAAAGTTGTGACCCGTAGAGAGAGAGAGATTTGGGGTGAGCGTAGCCTTCCCAAACTTGCCGGGTGTGACAATTATTATAAACAAATAAGAATATGTACCCGCTTAAATAAAAAATTAACAAGTTTTTTTTTCAGAATAATAATTAAAAGTTTATTCCACAAAAAGCTAATTATTGTATTTGATATTTTTATAAATAAATGATCTGTAAATAAAGTGGGATTACTCTCCTTATGCTGTACAGTAAAATTATAGGTACTTGATAAATGTAATGTGATTAATAATGTTATACTGCGAGGTTATTAATGGATCCCTAATGGATTCTGAAGAAAAGTCAGATAAGGCTGGATAAGAAGAATACCTTTATTACACTATTACTGTGCATTATACAATTACTATTTTTCAAAGATCTTCTCATCTGGAAAATCTCTGGATCTCTACACCACTGAATGTGGATCGAGTGGACCCACCCAAGGGGAAGTATCAGAATGAAAACCACTCTCTGTACACCCTTTAGTAGCAGTGAGGAGGGTAACCTGCTAGCCATGTACAAACACATCTAGTCACCACCCATCATTAAAGTGCAACGGTTGTACACCATTTTACAAAGCTCCCCTTCCCCACGTGGCTCCACTCCAACGACTTTACTTCACTTAGGGGGAGGAAAGAACCATATGCCCTTGGGCATGAGTGTAAAATAGGAATTAATTGTTTAAATACAAAGTCAAAATTATAGGTTTTTCTTAACTAAGCTTTAGAGGCCCTTTATAAGATCATTAAAGTGGTCCTCTAAATAATTTTCATATTCAGTTGTACATATACATGCTTTTGGATCAATATATATATATATATTTATGTGTATAATTAGTGCTGGAGGTAGCAGTGGGGTCATTATAACATCTCCAGCAGCTCCCACCTCTCTGGTGCTCATTATAACATATCCAGCAGCTCCCATCTCTCTGGTCCTCATTATAACATCTCCAGCACCTCTCAGTCCTCATTATAACATCTCCATCAGCTCCCACCTCTCCGATCCTCATTATAACATCTCCAGCAGCTCCCAACTCTCCGATCCTCATTATAACATCTCCAGCGGCTCCCACCTCTCTGGTCCTCATTATAACATCTCCAGCGGCTCCCACCTCTATGGTCTTCATTATAACATCTCCAGCAGCTCTCACCTCTCTGGACCTCATTATAACATCTCCAGCAGCTCTCACCTCTCTGGACCTCATTATAACATCTCCAGCAGCTCCCACCTCTCTGGTCCTCATTATAACATCTCCAGCAGCTCCCACCTCTCTGGTCCTCATTATACCATCTCCAGCAGCTCCCACCTCTCTGGTCCTCATTATAACATCTCCAGCAGCTCCCACCTCTCTGGTCCTCATTATAACATCTCCAGCAGCTCCCACCTCTCTGGCACTCATATCATATCCAGCAGCTCCCACCTCTCTGGTCCTCATTATAACATCTCCAGCAGCTCTCACCTCTCCAGTCAGCAGGACGATGATCTCCAGGGCGAGAGTCAAGATCTTCTCAGACATCTTCGTGTTGATCATCAGTGAGTCAGATGCTGTAAGATTGAGATATAATAAGAAAATTGTACAAGTAACAGAAGTAATAAAACTGAGTAAACAATGGACTTTATGGATGGCATCACATTCTAAGTTTATAGAAATTGGGATTTTATAATGAATTTGCTGGATTCTATTGGTTATAAATTATACAGTAGATTTAGACTAAAACAAACAAACAGACTGATCAGTCCCTAGAATCAGAGAGAGGGAATTCATAATAATTGTGGGTCTACAGCTAAACTACAAAAGGAAGTCATTCTTACTGCAAGAAATAAGTTAGACATCTATTGCAAGGAGAGAGATAATGGACCATTAATAGATTGAAAATGCATAGTTCAAATACTGAATAGTGTATACACACACACATATATATACATACACACACACATAAAATTATATATAGACTAGCGAATTGCTGTAAAAAAATGATGGCAATGAAATTGTAAGGTAGCTAATGCTGTTTGGTGTATAATAATGAAATATATAATACATTAATAAATGAATATACTTTACCTATTTTAAAGCATTGTGTTGAAGAGCTGCGAATCTGTTTGGATGTTGCTGCAGCATTAGTGGTGTGGAGCTGCTGTGTAAGCTGAATGTGTGCAGTGTAATAGTGTGCGTGCGCGAGACCAAACCGTTAGCGTAGATGTGTACTTCTGCATTGTCGTACAATGGCGGGTAATGTGTGGTATGCATCTTAGCGGAATATCCGTAGGTCTTTTGTGGTGTTTTGCGAGTTTCTTGTGGTGTTTTGCAAATTTAGAGTGCTGTAGCCTTGTTTTCGTTTTGTTCGCCGGCCATTTTTTCTCTCGCTTAGTGAATTTTTTAGTGTCTAAACTCTTTTATTTTGAGTTAAATGAAGGTGTAAGTAGCTTTTTTGAGGTACTGGATGCTCCCTCTTGCTGTAGGTAAGCTTTTTATGTATGTGTTGTGTGGGTTGCGGGCGATTTTTGCGAGGTCATAATGTGTGGTAACGTGTATCGTATGTTGTTTGCGTTGCGAGGTAAAGTTTGTGAGGGTCGTAGTTGGTGTCTCGTGTTGTTTGCGTGGTCGCGGTTGTTGTGTGGTTGTTTGCGTTTGAACGTAAATTTTGCGATGGTCGCAGTTGCCTGCAAGGAGCGCCTTCGTCGCTCCATGCCAGCAACTGAGGCCCTCGCCGGCAGCCCTCGCTATGCGAGGGCCGCGGCTCGCTACGCGAGCTCGCAAGCGTTAGCAACAACTCGTACGCTCACAACTATATATGTGATTATGTATATATATATATATATATATATATATATATATATATATATATATATATATACACATATACATATAAACCCCTGTGATAATTTTGGGTGACTGTGTTGTTATTTGCAGACATATATTGGAACAATTTATTTGTCCCTTATATTAGATGTCGCTCTATCAGGCATTAGTCATTAAATTAAGATGGATTTTTTTTCCTCATACAGTGGAAACAGTCTACACACCCCTGTTAAAATGTCAGGTTTCTGTGCTGTAAAAAAATGACAAGGATAAATCATTTCAGAACTTTTTCCACCTTTAATGTGACCTATAAACTGTACAACTCAATTGAAAATCAAACAATTTTTTTAGATAGAGGGCAGAAAAAATATAAAAATAAAATAATATGGTTGCATAAGTATGCACACCCTTAAACTAATGCTTTGTTGAAGCACCTTTTGATTTTATTACAGCACTCAGTCTTTTTGGGTATGTCTTATGAGTCTTATGAGCATGGCACATTTTGACTTGGCAAGATTTGCCCACTCTTCTTTGCAAAAACACTCCAAATCTGTCAGATTGCGAGGGCATCTCCTGTGCACAGCCCTCTTCAGATCACCCCACAGATTTTCAATCGGATTCAGGTCTGGGCTCTGGCTGGGCCATTCCAAAACTTTAATCTTCTTCTGGTGAAGCCATTCCTTTGTTGATTTGGATGTATGCTTTGGGTCATGCTGAAAGATGAAGTTCCTCTTCATGTTCACCTTACTAGCAGAAGCCTGAAGGTTTTGTGCCAATATTGACTGGTATTTGGAACTGTTCATAATTCCCTCTATCTTAACTAAGGCCCCAGTTCCAGCTGAAGAAAAACAGCCCCAACGCATGATGCTGCCACCACCATGCTTCACTGTGGGTATGGTGTTCTTTTGGTGATATGCAGTGTTGTTTTTGCGCCAAACATATCTTTTGGAATTATGGCAAAAAGTTCAACCTTGGTTTCATCAGACCATAAAACCTTTTCTCACATGCTTTTGGGAGACTTCAGATGTGTTTTTGCAAAATGTAGCCTGGCTTGGATGTTTTTCTTTGTAAGAAAAAGCTTTCGTCTTGCCATTCTACCCCATAGCCCAGACATATGAATAATACGGGAGATTGTTGTCACATGTACCACACAACCAGTACTTGCCAGATATTCCTGCAGCTCCTTTAATGTTGCTATAGGCCTGTTGGTAGCCTCCCAGACCAGTTTTCTTCTGGTCTTTTCATCAATTTTGGAGGGAGCTCCAGTTCTTGGTAATGTCACTGTTGTGCCATATTTTCTCCACTTGATGATGACTGTCTTCACTATGTTCCATGGTATATCTAATGCCTTGGAAATTATTTTGTACCCTTCTCCTGACTGATACCTTTTAACAATGAAATCCCTCTGATGCTTTGGAAGCTCTCTGTGGACCATAGATTTTGCTGTGGCATGCGACTAAGAACATTTCAGGAAAGACCAACTAGAGCAGCTGAACTTTATTTGGGGTTAATCAGAGGCACTTTAAATGATGGCAGGTGTATGCTGACTCCTATTTAACACCATTTGGAATGTGATTGCTTAATTCTGAACACAGCTACATCCCCAGTTATAAGAGGGTGTGCAGACTTATGCGACCACATTATTTTTATTTTTTATTTTTCTTCCCTCCAGATTTCAGTTTGTTTTTCAATTGAGTTGTACAGTTTATAGGTCACATTAAAGGTGGAAAAAGTTCACACACACACGAGGATAAAAACACTCCACAAACTTTGATATCTACCCCTACCACTGTAATTTTTTTCTGATCTGTCTGTGCTCTGGTAGGGAAAGAGTTTTGTACTTATAATGATTATCATCCAGCAGCTCTCCAAAATGATCTTGACCATATAAGTGAAACACAACCAAATACTTGTATACTCTCCTCAAGAGACTTTTCTCTTTGTTGGGTGAACTGAACAAACAAATCTGTTATACCTCTTATTTTTGTAGCTCTATGCTTTGCCTTTGCCTCCTTATCACCTGTTGTAAAGTTTTTATTAATCACTGGGTGGATTCACGTGGATTTTTCTTCTCTTCCATTACCTTGCACAAGAACACCCCCAAGCTGGTCGGGCAGTGATGCATAATAATAAACGCCAATATTAGTTTTTTTATGGCAGGCGGACCTTTTCCTCTAGGGGGTTTGGTCTGAAGGTAGGAGACTCATTTGTTTAAACTTCTTGGTGTTGAAGGGGGGGATTATGTTCCTGGGGGTTGAGTAATAGGTCCTCTACTTTTTAACATATTTATTAATGACAAACATAGGACTGGAAAGTATTGTCTCCATTTTTGCTGATAACACAAAGTTGTGCAAGGTAATTAAATCAGATAATGATGTACTTTCCCTCCAAAGGGATTTGCATAAATTAGAGAAATGGGCGACTAGATGGTAGATGAGATTTAATACGAAAAAATGTAAAGTTATGCATCTAGGATTTATAATCTTAATGGAGCAAATATAGGGGTATAAGATGTTGAACAGGATTTGGGAGTGCTTGTGGACAACCACCAAGGTAACAGTGCTCAATGCCAAGCAGCAGCTGCAAATGCAAATAAAATATTAGCATGTATTAAGAAGGGTATAGAAGCAAGGGAAGCAAATATAATTATGCCACTATACAAATCTCTAGTACGCCCTCATTTGGAATATGGAGTACAAATATGTGCACCACTTCATAAAAAAGGAGCTGGAAAAAGTACAGAGAAGGGCAACAAAACTAATAAGGGGGCTGGAGGGAGGGGGCTAAGTTATGAAGGAAGACTAATCAAATAAACTTATTTTCTCTAGAAAAAAGGCATCTAAGAGGGTATATAATTACCTTATATAAAGACATCCAGGGTCAGTATAAAGATTTGTCAAGTGAGCTTTTTGTGCCAAGAGGTTTTCAACTGACAAGAGGACATCCCTTGAGATTAGAAGTAAAAATATTTCACCTTAAAGAAATAAAAGGGTTCTTCACAGTAAGGGTGGTTAATCTGTGGAATTCTCTACCAAAGGAGGTGGTGACAGCGGATTCAATAGATAACTTTAAAAAGGGATTGAATACATTTTTAAATAAAAAGGGCATTCAGGGTTATCCTGGATAATTAGAGAGTCAGGAAGTAGTTTTATATATTTTTGAGATGATTGGCAAAGTTTCACTGGGTTTTTTTCTGTTTGCTCCTCTGGATCAATTAACAATTAATCTGCATATTGCAGATCAGAGGAGATCTAAAAAAGTTGAACTTGATGGGCAAAAAGTCTTTTTTTCAACCTCAATTACAATGTAACTATGTAACCTATAGCTTTAGGTGTCTAATTTGTCTTAATTGACAGAGTTTTAAAATCTGGTAAAATTATGATCTATTTGTGAATAGTTTAGTCTACAGAATCCTAGTTGAAGGAGCAAAAATAAGTTGAAAATTAGCAGCAATAATAATGTAAACAAATACAGCCTCTAATTTATTATTTTTATATGCCATTATGTTTCTGTTAAAATTGTTAGTTACCAGAGATCAACTTTGTGATGTGAGAGGAGACTTTGACCACATAGGAAGTTTGTACCGGCACAATGATAAGGAGACAGATAAATCTGCCAGTGCATTTTAGCGCTAATGACAAACTCATTAGTTAGATGGACACATCCTGGGAAGAAATTGGAAGCCTGCCGCCGTAAAACAATAAGTGCTGAGAAAGTAGCACAATATAAAGATTGCAACTGTTGTTATTCAACCATTTAGAAACAATGGCCAAAATGGTACAATCTCTGCTGGATACTCCTGTTCACTCTTGAACATTGTGTCTTATCCCTAACAAGAATATTATCTGTAGTATTTTATATCTATAAGAGAACACACAGTGTTACCTGAGCTCCTGTTTACTGGGATTCCCAAAGTCCTGAGCGTTTGGTGATTCTCCATCATCACGTCCTTGTACAGCTCCTTGTGTCCTTCTATATACTCCCACTCCTCCATAGAGAAATAGACGGCAACATCACCACACTTTATAGGGACCTGGAATACACAACGTAAAAGTTAAAAAGGACTATATGGAAACCCCAAATACACAAAATATATATACTTTGATTTACAGATACCCTTTTATAGGAAGAACAGGAAAGTCAATTCAAAAAGTTGAATTGATTTATTCATTGTATACGACACAGAGACACCAACGAGGCCTCGTATGACCAGTACTGGCGTCATACAGGAGCCGCCATACAGAGATATTCTGATATCAGTCATGTAAACCTCTCATAAGGTACAAATATGGTCATGTCAAAAGTCTGGTCACATTTAGTATGTATGGTCAATATGTTTGTTATCAATGTCCAAAGAGCGGAAACTTCCATCACCCTGCTCCTGGTTTCCGGTATCATCCTTAAGGTGAGTATGTTGCTTGCTCTCCTCCTCCCATAGCTAAACGACTTATGTAAAGGGGAGTCCAGAGGCCTCTTATCTCAATAAATATATAAATATACAAAACTTACCATCCAGCAAAAGAGAATAAGCAAAAGGTGACTGACTGGTATAAAGTATAACTCTTACACTACCTTTCCCCCACCCACGTTACATAGCATTACTAATACACAGTATCTAAACCATATAGGCCCTAATTACACTGTCTAGCCAGGGTCCCATAGTGCTCTTACCCATCATCTCTTCTAGCGGCTTTATAATAGATGATAAATTATAACTGTTCCATTTCTCACCTGCTAACATGGATCTAAGCAATATTATGAATTTATGAAGGTGATTCACTTAGCTAAAAGGTATATGTATATATATGTTTACAGTGTAAGTTTGCAGGTTTTCAATCTTGCAAGGTGCTTTGGGGAAGGGTCTATGGACAGGGCTCTGGATCCTTTATAATGTGTTAATACTGCTATTGCCTTTTTGCCTTGACCTTAGTTCTTGTTTTCATGCATTTAAAAGGAAATATTTTGAACATTACAAAAGGTAATTTAAAATTAAAAAGTAGTAGTCTTATGTAGTTAAAATGGCAACAAGATTTTTTACTCCTCTTTGTCCTGACTGTTACAGGAAACAGACGAGCAATGAGCAGAATGGATTTTTGAACAGCAACACACTATGCTTATATTCTCACCGAAATGTATATAGATCAGGTAAGAAAATACAATTAACAGGCTCTCTATGAGCTCTTGTTTATATTTCCTCGGAGAGAAAGAGTCAAAAGGAGGGACAAACTGACAGGCCAATGAATGGGTGCCACTGGTTAGGTCCTCGCCTCTGCAGGTTTCTTGTGCTAGGGATTAGCCTAGAAGAAGGCCACTTCAGGATCTGAAGAGAGCATGGATTCCATTTTGGAATTAATGCAGGAATTCTTGGTAGTTGGAATGGAGAACAAGGATTACAAACCTCTATCCCACTTCACTGAAACACAGGGACTTATATACATGGTTGAACAAAAAGGTACCGGTAATTTAATTGGTGTGTAGAATAACAAAATGTTACAAAATTAAGATAGGAAGGTCAGCTACCCTAATCAGGATGCCACATTGTGTTGGTTTCACAATGGCTATTTTAGACCTGTCCTTACAAACAATAATTGAATCACACTATACAAAATTACAAAACCACACATTATAAATATATATATATATATATATATATATATATATATATATATATATATATATATATATATATATATATATATATATACACATATATATATATATATATATATAATATTATAAAGTTTGCATACCCTGGCAGAAATTGTGAAATCTTTGTATATATTTTGAAAATATGACGGTTCATGCAAAAAAAATAAAAAAAAAGTATTTTATTGAAAGATAGTGATCATATGAAGCCATTTATTACCACATAGTTGTTTGTTTTTAAATCATAATAACAAAAATCACCCAAATGACCCTGAAAAGTTTACATACGCTTAAATGTTTGCCCTTCCTACACCTGTGGCTTTTTTAAATTGCAATTACTGTCTGTGTATAAATAGTCAATGAGTTTGTTAGCTCTCACGTGGATGCACTGTGCATGCTAGATACCGAGCCATGGGGAGCAAAAAAGAACGGTCAAAAGACCTGTGTAACAATTTAATGGAACTTCATAAAGATGAAAAAGGATATAAAAAGATATCCAAAGCCTTGAAAATGCCAGTCAGTACTGTTCAATCACTTAGTCAAGGTCAGATAGACCAAGAAAGATTTCCGCCACAACTGCCAGAAGAATTGTTCGGAATACAAAGAAAAACCCACAGGTAACCTCAGGAGAAATGCAGGCTGCTCTGGAAAAAGACGGTGTGGTTGTTTCAAGGAGCACAATACGACAATGCTTGAACAAAAATTAGCTGTATGGTCGAGTTGCCAGAAAGAAGCCTTTACTGTGCCAATGCCACAAAAAAGACCTGTTACAATATGCCCAACAACACCTTGACACGCCTCACAGCTTCTGGCACACTGTAATTTGGAGTGACGAAACCAAAATAGAGCTTTATGGTTACAACCATAAGAGCTATGTTTGGAGAGGGGTCAACAAGGCCTATAGTGAAAAGAATACCATCCCCACTATGAAGAATGATGGTGGCTCACTGATGGTTTGGAGGGGTGAGCTCTAAAGGCACGGGGAATCTTGTGAAAATTAATGGCAAGATGAATGCAGCATGTTATCAGAAAATACCAGCAAACAAGTTGCATCCCTCTGCCCGAAGGCTTTCGCATGTGATGCTCTTGGACTTTCCAGCACGACAATGACCCTAGGCACAAGGCCAAGTTGACCCTCCAGTGGTTACAGCAGAAAAAGGTTAAGGTTGTGGAGTGGCCATCACAGTCTCCTGACCTTAATATCATCAAGACACTCGGAGGAGATCTCAAATGTGCGGTTCATGCAAGACGACCAAAGACTTTGCATGACCTGGAGGCATTTTGCCAAGACGAATTGGCAATTAGTATGCAAACTTTTGATCAGGGCCATTTGGGTTATTTCTGTTATGATTTCTGTTATGTTTTAAAAAGGAGCCAAACAACTATGCGATAAGAATGGCTTCATATGATCACTATCCCTCAATAAAAGACATTTTGTTTGCATGATCAGTCATATTTTTAAAATAAATGCCAAAATGTCACAGTTTCTGCCAGGTACGCAAACTTTTGAGCACAAACACAAATTTATATATATATATATATAACAGGCATGGTTAACATTATGTAATCAATATAACAAGTGGTTAGCCACACAATGCCTAATGACACAAACAAGGGGTACTCTCTGGGGATGATAGTGCCCAGACCCTAGACAGTCCAAGCAGGGGAAACAAATAGTTGCCACACAGGCCCTGGGCTAGAAACATCAAAGCCCAGGGATGTCATGTCCATCTTGTGCTTGCCCACATAAAGCTCTCCTTTGAAGAATACTGAACCAGGCTCCATGGGGAAACAAAGAAAAACAGGTACTACAGTACTTTATTAATGGCTTTTCTCCATCAGGTCTGTCATAACAGTCACTGCCCCTCCAGTCACCAGGTGATTCAAGACTCCAAATTGGTCATGGGCAACTGGAGTTCCCGAGGTGTCCAATAGTCTGAAGAGATCATCAGCATTCTGATAAGCTCTACACTGCCTGTATTGAATAGTAAAGTTATGATTCTGCAGGGCTAGGGTCCATCGCAATAAGAAATCATGATCCCAGCCACCCTGTTAAGCTAGAAAGACAGGTTCTGGTCTGTGACTAACATTATGTTTCACCCCAAAACATAGGGCTGGAGTTTCTTTAGGGCCCAGGCAACTGCCGGGCACTCCTTCTCAATAGCCTCAAGACCTCTTAGGGCAAAAGCTTGTGACTCATGTATGCAATGGTATGCCCCTCACCCTGGCCATCCACCCAACTCAAAATAACCCTAATTTCAGAGGTGGAGGCATCGGTCTTGACCAAGAAGAGACAAAAGTGAGCTGGGGCAACTAGTACAGAGTAGGACATTAGGGCAGCCTTTTGGCCCCTGAAGACTCTCTCACATTTTGAGGTCCAACCATGTAGTAGGTGGTCAACAAGCTTTTAAAAGACACATTCTTAATCCTAAACAGGACGGTGAATGTCAACTTTTCTTTTTAGTCGTCTCAGCAACTCAAATCTGCCAGTCGCCCTTGCCCAAGTCCAAAGAGTGGTCACGTCAGATGTCCATCCTAACTTATTTCATTTCATCTACCCTGGGCATAGGGTAAGTAAGCATCAGTAGTTGTCTTGTCATTTAGCAGCCTATAGCCCACACAAAAATGCGTAGTACCGTCCTTCACAGGGAAGGCTCTGGCCATAGGATGGTTCAATGACTCCTAATTCAAACATTTCACCTAGCTCCCTTACATTCCCCTTCACAGTCTCGGTACCCTATAAAGGAGCGCTATTTCAGCGGGGGAGTGTAATAGATCCGTGGGTACGTCCTTCCCGTTTGCGTTGAGAACAAGCCTGGGTATCAACTCAGCACCACCTCAAGTTGCTGTTGCTCGTCTGGGGACAAGGCAGACAAGAAAAGGGAAAGAGGGGACAGATCAGCAGAGGCAGGCATGTCTGTTGGTACCCTATCCTTAGAAACTTCCCATTCTGCTAGGTATAGGCCATTACTTGAGGATTCCGAATTCATGTGAATCTGCTGTTGCTCTTCAAGGGCAACTACATTGGCCATGGCATTTAATTTCTGGAGGATTATGAAGGGAACCTGACAAATTGCCTGGAGCTTGTCCTGGGAATTGTGTACCAGCATAAATACCTGATGGGCTACCTGGAATTCCCTAGGCCGGGCCTTCTGATCATACCAGCACTTCTGCTTGACTTGGACTACAAGCAGATGCTCTTTGGCTATCCCAGTCAGTATCTTCAGCTTATCTCTGAGGCACAGCAAGCATGGCTCTACAGAGAGTTTCTCTCCCTGGTGGTCCCCTTCCCAAAAGTCCCATAACAGGTCCAATGATCCCCTCACTCACCATTATTACCATCAGTACAAGAGTTCAAAGGCTGAGAACCCATGGACTCTTGAAGAACCTCTTTGTAGGCAAAGAACGAGGGAAGAGGTAGGGGGGATCAACCTTTCCCAGTCCATCTCCTGGTCTACAAAGGCTCTAATCATAGATTTCAGAGTGTCTTTGAACCTCTTACGCAAGCCACTGTCTGGGGATGATATGGGGTCCAATACAACTGAGTCACTTCACACTCCTGCCACAACTGCTAGGTCATAAACTGAACCCAACCCAGGTGAAAATGCCTACCAAGGTAGCAGCAACCAATGCTGCTGTAATGCAGCCTAGAGTTACGTCCTATGGATACATGGTGCCATAATTCACCACCACAAGGATTTATCTTTTGCTTACTTACTAGGCTTGCCAAGAAGGCCATATATATCTACAGCCACTCTGTGATAGGGAATCTCTATAACGCTCATGGGCCAGAAGTGAGATGATTGCCCTGGTGTTAGCTAATGAGATGTCATGGGCAATGGCTAGCAGGACTGCTGTAGAGCTCAGGGATGACCAGCTATCACAATGCCCTTAAAGCTATAGGTCAGCTTCCTGGGTGGTAGTCAGAACTAGAAGAGCTCTGGCTGTGATGTGGTGACTGGCTAGCTAGTTACTTCAGCCATGTCAAGCTCATCAAATTGGTCTGTTTCTCATAGCTCGCTTGGCCTTTTCCCCTTGATAGCACAAACCCACTGCTGCCACCAGTTAGTAAAAAGGAGTGACCAGCTGGACTAGCGTAAAAATGCATACCACATAGATGTGGGCATTCTTGATAGTTGGACTGAAGCAAAGTAATTAAAAGGCTTTATCCAACTCCTTATAAACATAATTATGCTTATATACATTCAAAAAGGGTAATGTACGTTATTGAAACACACAGGGACTTATATACATGTTAAAATGTATCAGTAACTCAATTAGTCTGGGTGCAGAATCACCAAAGTCAACTTAATTAAGATAGACAAGCTAAGCTAATCATTCAGCAGGATGTCTTCAATGCTGAAATATCCATTGTGTTATTTTCAAAAATGGACATCTTAAACCTGTTCTTGCAAACAAAAATTGAATCCCAGTATATGAATTGCAAAACACATATACAAAAATATGTATCAATGACAGGCATATTTAACATGTATACCATCAGTGTAACATTCAATTAGCCACACAATGTCCAAAACACACAGGAAAAAAAAAAAAAAAGGAGTTTTCCCGGGGGAATGATGGTCTCCTGACCCTAGACAACGCAAACATGGAAACCATGGATATCACTGAGGTACCCCGGACTAAAAGCAACAAAGGGATGTCATGACCAAGTTGTGCAGGCCCAGGGAAGACATTGCATTGGGAAAGACTGGACTAGACAAGAAAAAAAAAAGAGAAGCAGGTACAGTACTTTGTTACAGGCTTCTCCCCATCAGGGTTTTCCGCATGTTTTTTTATGATACATTATTGGTAATTTTCTAAAAATATCATCTATTTGTCATGCAAAGACGATTATAAGATATAAAATGTTTTCTATTCAATTCCCAGTAGAAAGGTGCATATTTACAATAAATATATATATGATACAGAGAAAGAGATTTCACATGACAGTGTCCAGCAGCGCTCACCTCTCCAGTCAGCAGGTAGATGATCTCCAGAGCTGGATTCAAGATCATCTCAATCTCCTTTCTGTCCATTTCATTCATATTTATTGTGCTAGAGAGATGCTGAGAGGGACAGAGAGAGACACAGAGACAGAGAGAGACACAAAGACAGACACAGAGACAGAGAGAGACAGAGAGACACAGAGACAGAGAGAGACAGAGAGACACAGAGACAGAGAGAGACACAGAGACAGACACAGAGACAGAGAGAGACACAAAGACAGAGAGAGACACAGAGACACGGAGACAGAGAGACACAGAGACAGAGAGACACAGAGACAGAGAAACAGGGAGACAGAGAGAAAGAGAGAAACAGAGACAGAGAGAGAGTTAAATTGTAAGGTTATACAAGTAAAACCACAAGTACATATAAACATGGAGGATCAGCCAACATATGGAGTCTCTACACAAATACTGCTGAATTTCCTTCGCTAAGATTCAATATTTATTAAAGCAAATAAAAGAAAGGGACACATTATGAAATTCACAACAGAGAACACGCACGTGAAACAGGACGGAGGCATTTTCTATCTGTTTGTCCTTTTAGATGTTGTGTCTCAGTGATCTGGATCACATTTAAAACATTTCACAACTTGTACAAAACACTAAAGGACCACAATAGTCGTCTGTGTTATGTTGTACAGTAAAGTTAGGACAGAATTCAGGGCCTAACGCGTCCGCTTGTTTGTTATTTGCAGAAGACATTGTAACTCACATGATTATACAGAACCGCAAGATCCAGCCAGGCACCAGAAGAGGAGCTGAACTCCAACCCAAAGGAATCATTTATTCCATGGTAACAAGGGCAAAGCGGCCAATCAGAGCAAGTCTCACAAGGCAAGACGTAAACAATAAGCAATAAGAAGCTATTGTGTAGCTCTCCTTGAGTCTTTCCTAAGATGTTCACATGAAGTGTTATACATGTCAGACTGTCACTTGATTCATCTATTGCCGCACCCAAGATTAAAGTGAAGCACTCAAGAACAGCTCAGCTTATCCCAGGCTCTACTCTGCACGATCTTGGTTATTTAAACTGTAAATTTAATCACAAAGCCTATTAGAATTATTATTATGTTCAGTTACTGTGATATAATTCCTAAAAATGTATTATTTCAAGTTACTAAATAAATCACACCTACAGAAAGTAAAAGATGAGTGCTGGTACAACTGAATTGGTCATTTACAGACTATGAATGTAAGGTCCGGAAGCTAGGATACGTGGAACACGGCTTACTGCGACTTTAATCAATTAATGTTAGATTAATATAGTAGATAACAGTGGTGTGATCATGATATTCCATGGCAGCTCTCACCTCTCCAGCCAGCAAGTAAATGATCTCAAGGGAATGATTCAAGATCTTCTCAGTCATCTTCTTCTTATCCTTATTCGTGATCAGAGAGTTGGACGCTGTAACATTCAGACATGAATAGTAATTTTATAACTTGTTTACAGCCTAAGCCAACAAATATGGTAAAGGACACAGTAAACTCTGGCCTGTGTATATCGCTCAGTGCTTACAACTACAGTCACTAGGGATCCAATCCAAGTCATGACAATTATAAAGATTATGGGACTAAACAACCAAAGACAAGAAGTTCCATCAAAGCAATAAAGACAGGCATTGGTGGTGCCAAAAAAAGCTTAAATTAATAGAATATAAACGAAATAGTAGGCCAGTAATACACATTTGCTCCACATTAAGTATAATTTTTCCACATTTACAATATATACATAAAGCTCTCTCTAGACAATACTAAATAACTTAACTCTCTATATAAATATACTCTGTGCTACATCAAACCATGATGTTGTTATTTAGTTGTGTCCAACTCTCCATGACCGTATGAACAGCTGCACCATGCCAGGCATATGTGTAAGCCACTGCCTCTCTGAGCTCCTTCAAGCTCATGCTATTTGATTTAATTACTTCATCTATCCATCTCTGCCTCTGCTGTCCTCTTCTTTGTGTGCCTTCAGTCTTTCCCAGCATCAGACGCTTCTCCAGGGAATCCTGTCTTCTTCTCATGATCATACCTTCCAGTGATTTCCTGTAGTTTCGATTGATTCAATCTTCTTGCAGCCAAAAGGGACTCGAAGAAGTTTTCTTCAACACCACAATTAAAAGGCGTCAATTCTGGTGATACTACTGGGGATATCATAGTTCTACCTATGTTAATATTTTTATATCTCCACTTTTTAATAGTGTGTCCAGACTTTCCATAGATATCCTCCTCAGAAGCAAAGATCTTTTAATTTCATGGCTGCAGGAACCATAAAATCTGTCACTGCCTCCACTTCTTCCCCATCTATTTCCCAGGAACTTAAAATTGCTATTTAACATGGTCTTCATCTTTGCAATGTTGAGCAGCAGGCCAGCTTTTGCACTCTTTTTTTCACACTCATCAATAGGCCCTTTAATTCCTCCTAACTTTCTGCCATCAGAGTAGCGTCATCGGCGTATCTGAGGTTGTTGATATGCATCCCAAAAAAGCATTCATCCAGCCCGGCCTTATGCATGGTGGGTTCTATCGAGTCTAGTCTGTCTAGTCCCTTAAATGTGTTATTGACTTCCATATGCGAGTGGTCTGATGATGTTCCCTCTTTTCCTCAGTGTAATTCTGAACTTTGCAATAAGAAGCTCATGGTCTGAGCCGCAGTCAGCTCCAGGTCTAATTTTTACAGACTGTATAGAGCTCCATTGTCCAGCTGGTGATATCACTGTGTAGAGTCGTCTCGGAGGTTGTTGGTAGAGGGTGTTTATTATTACCAGAGAATTATTAGTTACATAGAAATTAAGGTTGAAAAAAGACTTTCCGTCCATCAAGTTCAACCTGTTAAGATCTCCTCTGATCTGCAATATGAGGATTAGTTATTAATTAATTTGTTGATTAAATAATTATTAATAGTATAGTATTGGAGGATGAATAAAGTGTTAGTCCATCAAATTCAACCTTTTTAGATCTCTATTGATGCATTTCATAAAGAAACTGTAATGTCCTATAGTTTTAAAGTATAATATATTTGAACCATTACTCACTGTAAAGCTCTTGTAGACTACAATACAGTGAGAGACAGTAGCAAGAGATAAAGAGATACCCAACGTAATCATTATAAAAGATTAAAACTGAACTCAAGTGACTGACATAAAACCATTAAACAGAGATGAAGTGATCACTTCTGTATTACCTGTATAGCAGCTTAAGCTATTCCTAATGAAACCAATTTCTAGGTTTGCCAATCGTCAGGCTGTTATATGGCTTAGTGGTTCTACATTAAAGAGTCTGTAATTGGCTGAATATGAAAAATAAATAAGAGCCTAAACACTCATTTTTACACTAGACAATAACCACAGCCATGAGATGTGATGTGTACGCCATGTCAAAATAACTTTTTAAGGTTTTAGGTGCAAGTTCTGCCTAATTTGTATAACTGGATATATCAGTTCATTTCTAGATGACTTTTTGAAATTTAAAGCAAAACAGAGTTTTACTAACTTAATGTTATGCATTGTAGATTCATTAGGAGGAGGGAGGAACTTCCAGAGTCATTTATCTACATTATTGAGAACAAGTATAAAAAATAAAAAAAAAATAAAAAAGATGAAATGTAATCAGTGTGACAGTTCCAGTTTCCATCCAGCCTGTGTAGATGCTTGAAGGACTTAAAGGACTTTCTAAGCAATAACTAGAATATCTGTCAAGTCAGGATCAGTAACAATATTCCCATATGATTGTCAGTTCTCAGTCTGATGGTGCAGCTCTGGTGACTATGTCAGAAAGGTTGTCTTCTTATGCCCTCAGGCATACCTGCCAGTGAATCTGAGTGGGTTTCATCTCTTCCATCCCCTCCTTCCTCTTTACCTGACAGACTATACAGGGAGTGCAGAATTATTAGGCAAATTAGTATTTTGACCACGTCATCCTCTTTATGTATGTTGTCTTACTCCAAGCTGTATAGGCTCGAAAGCCTACTACCAATTAAGCATATTAGGTGATGTGCATCTCTGTAATGAGAAGGGGTGTGGTCTAATGACATCAACACCCTATATCAGGTGTGCATAATATATCAGGTGTGCATATTAGGCAACTTCCTTTCCTTTGGCAAAATGGGTCAAAAGAAGGACTTGACAGGTTCAGAAAAGTCAAAAATAGTGAGATATCTTGCAGAGGGATGCAGCACTCTTAAAATTGCAAAGCTTCTGAAGCGTGATCATCGAACAATCAAGCGTTTCATTCAAAATAGTCAACAGGGTCGCAAGAAGCGTGTGGAAAAACCAAGGCGCAAAATAACTGCCCATGAACTGAGAAAAGTCAAGCGTGCAGCTGCCACGATGCCACTTGCCACCAGTTTGGCCATATTTCAGAGCTGCAAAATCACTGGAGTGCCCAAAAGCACAAGGTGTGCAATACTCAGAGACATGGCCAAGGTAAGAAAGGCTGAAAGACGACCACCACTGAACAAGACACACAAGCTGAAACGTCAAGACTGGGCCAAGAAATATCTCAAGACTGATTTTTCTAAGGTTTTATGGACTGATGAAATGAGAGTGAGTCTTGATGGGCCAGATGGATGGGCCCGTGGCTGGATTGGTAAAGGGCAGAGAGCTCCAGTCCGACTCCGACGCCAGCAAGGTGGAGGTGAAGTACTGGTTTGGGCTGGTATCATCAAAGATGAGCTTGTGGGGCCTTTTCGGGTTGAGGATGGAGTCAAGCTCAACTCCCAGTCCTACTGCCAGTTCCTGGAAGACACCTTCTTCAAGCAGTGGTACAGGAAGAAGTCTGCATCCTTCAAGAAAAACATGATTTTCATGCAGGACAATGCTCCATCACACGCGTCCAAGTACTCCACAGCGTGGCTGGCAAGAAAGGGTATAAAAGAAGAAAATCTAATGACATGGCCTCCTTGTTCACCTGATCTGAACCCCATTGAGAACCTGTGGTCTATCATCAAATGTGAGATTTACAAGGAGGGAAAACAGTACACCTCTCTGAACAGTGTCTGGGAGGCTATGGTTGCTGCTGCACGCAATGTTGATGGTGAACAGATCAAAACACTGACAGAATCCATGGATGGCAGGCTTTTGAGTGTCCTTGCAAAGAAAGGTGGCTATATTGGTCACTGATTTGTTTTTGTTTTGTTTTTGAATGTCAGAAATGTATATTTGTGAATGTTGAGATGTTATATTGGTTTCACTGGTAAAAATAAATAATTGAAATGGGTATATATTTGTTTTTTGTTAAGTTGCCTAATAATTATGCACAGTAATAGTCACCTGCACACACAGATATCCGTCTAAAATAGCTAAAACTAAAAACAAACTAAAAACTACTTCCAAAAATATTTAGCTTTGATATTAATGAGTTTTTTGGGTTCATTGAGAACATGGTTGTTGTTCAATAATAAAATTAATCCTCAAAAATACAACTTGCCTAATAATTCTGCACTCCCTGTATAAATCTTCATGTAATCCTATTATTCGGAAAAAAATACATTTGTAAACATTTATTCAATGCAGTAAATGAAGATCATTGGTTTATATAGTTTGTCCATTCATTATAACCACACAAAGACTGGTTCGGGAATAATAGAACATTTCCCGAATGTTGCCAATCGTCTTTGTAGAATTCCTATAAGAAGCATTGTATGTACAATAGAGCATATGATATGTTACATTTCTCTACGTCACTATTCAGTGGTATTTTCTCTTCTTTCTCCTCCTCACGTACTATCACAGACCCTATTACAGGCACCACGGTATGTAAGGAGTCTCTGTCTTGGGCAGAGATTGGCCATCAAACCAACGGCTACTTAGAGGAATAGCCAGATAAATCTGAAGACTTTCATTCATTCCCAGGTTTTATATCATAGAATAGTCTATGCAAACTGAGGATGTCTGGTCAATACGTTCTGAATTGTAGAGGAATAAAATATATTTGAGTTTTAAATGTATTCTAGCTTAAAAACATCCATTTTATAAAATGTGTATATTATCTGAAATCGTAAAAAAAAATACATCTGTCAAAAAAATGTCTCTTGAACATTTTTTTATTTATTTCTCACCTTTGCTGATATTTACAAGACTTTCCTTCTCACTGACCATCTGCTGATCCCTTAGATTCAGCTCTTCTTGCTCGATCTTTGGGACAACTGGAGACATCATATCTGACATTTCTGAACAACAAATAATAGTTACCTTAAAAGTATCACAGGTTTAATATGAAATACAAATCCAGAGTTAATGCCTTAAAATATAGGTTAAATAATTCAGAATATCAATGTACAAAGGCAGACAAATTAACTTGTTACTTTACATCAACACATCAATCTATATTGAGTCGTCATTGATAAAACGGTCTTTATCTTGAGCCGCAGTTTGTAAATGTATACAAATGAAGAGCATTATGGATATGTTGAAAAGCAAAGCAAATTATGGGTGGAATATGCTGGTAATAATCAAAATATGGGTTTATTTATTTAATTCATGTAATATATCAATCATGATTTATCTGTTTAGTTATTATTACTATTCAAAATAGAGGGCAATTTCCCATTGGTTTGGATAAACATAGAGATGTGCCCAACCCCTGGTCCAATCACAACATTGTTCTTGTGTCAATTCAAAGCTTCTTCCCTATAAGACGATCATTATTTTAAAGAAGCTATAAAAAAATTTAAAAAAAAGATTACCACTATGAATTTGTGTTCGTTCACATGATCGTCCATGGTGGGCGTTTCAATGTAGCTCAACTCACCTAGAGTTACGTCATCTGGATGGGGAACATATTCTGGGTTTTTGATTATTTGTTTCCTCAATGTCACTGAATTTATGGGGTTCAAAATCAAAGAAACACTACTTCCTTCCTCCTGTACATTACTGATATTTATGTCCCTTTCTAGTCTCATAGACACAAGTGCATATTCAAATTATATTGGCAACATAGGCTCGGGTATTTCATTGTCACATTCATCATAACTATCAATGTCTCCGTCCTCTGAAGTGGATAAGGCGTCTGAGGTTGTCTCAAATAATCCATAAGCATTTGGACTCACACACTCTACTTCTTCTACAGACTTGTTAGTTGTTGATTTAAAAGTCTGGTTGGCTTCTGCAGTTAAAGAATTCTGTGAATCTTGGGAAGAAACTAACAGAGTTGTGATTCTTGAAAATTCAGATGAATTAGATTGGATGGTCTTTGGAGTCAATGTATTTGAAGAACTGCTGCTCTGTTCCTCTTCTCCTGAGAACTCTCCAAAACTTCTTGTAATAATCACCTGTCAACATCAACTCAAAATGTAGGTTGCTAAGGTGGCGGTGGACATGGCACATCAGTGGTTGCAGTAAGAGATGGAGCATCTGCTTGAGAATATCTGGAATGGCTGGTGTGTGTTTGAATCATACTTTGGCAATCTTCACCTAACGGGCCAGGTAGATTCTCTTTGGGACCAGTAAATGATTCACAGGTAATGCTCTCCTCTGGTCGTGTCTGGGAATGAGGAAATATAGTTGGGATGGCATCAACTTTCAAGAACCTCCTCACCCCATGAGTCCTGTAACATTCTGGTGTGAAATGGGATGAACACACCTTATTAGAACTGTTTCTGCCAATATGTATTTTTTTAACCAAATATTTAATGTCTTCAAACTCTTGACCGGTCTGTTGGAGCCACAACTTTATTTTTTCTTTTGATTTTGGAAACATATGTAGAGTAACATTTGTGTTACCTCTGATGCACTTTATATTAGAGGGACAACCTTTGACTACACACCTTGACATTATGTTTTTTAATATTTGGAATACACCAGGACAAGAAGCAATTGAAAGTGAACTTGAATATGTTATAACACTTTTATTTATATGTTGTTGATTAGTAATTATAACCATAGAAATCCATCTATCAGTAAATAATAAGATTGAGGTAAACTAGAATATGTAACTTGTCTCTTGAATCAAAAATGTACCATAAAATCATAATTCATAGTTATATATACTGTATTTATCGGCGTATAACACGCACTTTTTCTCCCTGAAAATAGGGGGCAAATGATAGGTGCGTGCTATACGCCGATATTCCCTCCCCCCTCCTCATCCTCAACTTCCCGGTATATGCTAATGACGTGGCGTGCATGTGACGTCACCGGGTCAAGAAGCGGAGGCCGGAGCAGAAGCAGGTAAGTGAGGGGGAGGTATTAAGGGGGGTTTAGGTTGAGGAGGAGGGGGGTTTAGGTTGAGGAGGGGGGGTTAGAATGAGGAGGGAGGGGTTAGAATGCGGAGGGGAGTTGAGGTTGAGGAGGGGGGTTGAGGAGGGAGCATGAGGATGGGGGGGTTGAGTAGGGGGGTTTGAGGAGGGAGTTGAGGATGGGGGGGTTGAGGAAGGAGGTTGAGGAGGGGGTGGAGGATGAGGCGGGGGGTTGAGGATGAGGAGGGGGGTTGAGGATGAGGTGGGGGGTTAGGATGAGGAGGGAGGTTGAGGAAGGAGGATGAGGATTGGTGGGTTGAGGAGATTTGAGGATGGGGGGGTTGAGGAGGGTTGAGGATGAGGAGGAGGGATGAGGATGAGGAGGGGGGTTGAGGATAAGGAGGGGGGTTGAGGATGAGGAGGGGGGTTGAGGAAGAGGATTTTGCTTCAAAGTTCTTTATTTGAATTTTTTTTCCCCCTCAAATTCCCTTCTTAAAATGAGGTGCGTGTTATACGCTGGTGCGTGTTATATGCCGATAAATACGGTAATATATATATTAATATGTTGAGATATTGTATTAGAGCTGTAATACATAGGAAACATATGAATAACTCAGTATATAGAATGAAGATAATAGTGTGGACCAATGATATCTATCTGTCTTTTAAGGAAAGTAAAGTAATAGTCAAGAAATACATTTATTAAGATTGTAAGATAACGATTTATTACCGTACTTCAAATATTGGTTAACAAAGTGTAAAACATAAAGAAGCTTACTCAGTTGTGACTCTTCCTTGGATTTACAAAGCTATGACCTGAACTTGAGTTAGAAAATCGATTCAAGGACGGCGTTCCTGCTTCTGTACAGGGTGTATTTTTTTACAAGGAAAAAAGTAAAGGAAAAATTGTCATTTCATATTAAAAACAGCAAAATTATTTAAAATGAAAAATAAAATAAATATTCAGTTGTATGAAGCGTTCAGTTTAGATTGAAGATTGTTATGAACACGCAGGACAACAAACATGAGGCAGGCAGGTAACGGTCAGACAACACCTAATGACCTAGGATTCTGTAACCTGCCTACTTCCTGGCCAGGTGCAGAGGGGTATACAACTCCAGCTATCAGCTACCTCGGGTCAAGGTCTGGGCACAGGAGGGGTGATCAGGGTACTGTAAGCCAAGGTGTCCGAGTGAAGGGTTGGGGTTCAACCTGTTGGGAACCATCTGGGGTAGGCAGACTTAGGGTCTAGGGAAGAAGGATTTCCACTAATCTGCGGTACCTAACGGAGGCTGATAGACTGGCTAGTGGGGAAAGAGAGATGTCTAGGGCCCAAGTATATATACACTCACTATAGATATATATATACCCACTTAGTACACCCACATAAATAACCTATAAATACACCCACTATAGATAGGTAGAGATATACACCCACTTCCTCCTCACTATATATACACACTTACAAACGATAGATAGATAGATAGATAGATACCCACTCTCTCTTCACTATGTATACACTTACTATAGACAGATATAGATATATATACCCACTCCCTGTACACTGTATATACAGTGGATATAAAAAGTCTACACACCCCTGTCAAAATGTCAGGTTTCTGTGCTGTAAAAAAATGAGACAAACATAAATAATTTCAGAACTTTTTCCACCTTTAATGTGACCTATAAATTGTACAACTCAATTGATAAACAAACTGAAATCTTTTAGGTAGAGGGAAGAAAAAATATAAAAATAAAAGAATATGGTTGCATAAGTATGCACACCCTTAAACTAATACTTTGTTGAAGCACCTTTTGATTTTATTACAGCACTCAGTCTTTTTGGGTATGAGTCTATCAGCATGGCACATTTTGACTTGGCAAGATTTGCCCACTCTTCTTTGCAAAAACACTCCAAATCTGTCAGATTGCGAGGGCATCTCCTGTGCACAGCCCTCTTCAGATCACCCCACAGATTTTCAATCTGATTCAAGTCTGGGCTCTGGCTGGGCCATTCCAAAACTTTAATCTTTTTCTGGTGAAGCCATTCCTTTGTTGATTTGGATGTATGCTTTGGGTCGTTGTCATGCTGAAAGATGAAGTTCCTCTTCATGTTCAGCTTTCTAGTAGAAGCCAGAATGTTTTGTGCCAATATTGACTGGTATTTGGAACTGTTCATAATTCCCTCTATCTTAACTAAGGCCGCAGTTCCAGCTGAAGAAAAACAGCCCCAAAGCATGATGCTGCCACCACCACGCTTCACTGTGGGTATGGTGTTCTTTTGGTGATGTGCAGTGTTGTTTTTGCGCCAAACATATATTTTGGAATTATGGCCAAAAAGTTCAACCTTGGTTTCATCAGACCATAACACCTTTTCCCACGTGCTTTTGGGAGACTTCAGATGTGTTTTTGCAAAATGTAGCCTGGCGTGGATGTTTTTCTTCGTAAGAAAAGGCTTTCATCTTGCCACTCTACCCCATAGCCCAGACATATGAATAATACGGGAGATTGTTGTCACATGTACCACACAGCCAGTACTTGCCAGATATTCCTGCAGCTCATTTAATGTTGCTGTAGGCCTCGTGGTAGCCTCCCAGACCAGTTTTCTTCTTGTCTTTTCATCAATTTTGGAGGGAGCTCCAGTTCTTGGTAATCTCACTGTTGTGCCATATTTTCTCCACTTGATGATGGCTGTCTTCACTGTGTTCCATGGTATATCTAATGCCTTGGAAATTCTTTTGTAACCTTCTCCTGACTGATACCTTTTAACAATGAGATCCCTCTGATGCTTTGGAAGCTATCTGAGGACCATGGGTCTCATTCAATTGCAATTCAGCCAATTGAATAGGGCTCTAAATAAGCACATAGCATATATTTTTTAAAGAAGTTATTAGTTAGTGAAAACCTTGCTTTTGGATAGATGCTTACTAACTTAAAACTTCTTTAAAAAATATATGTTATGTGCTATGTTATGTGCTAAGAAAATTTCAGGAAAGACCAACTAGAGCAGCTGAACTTTATTTGGGGTTAATAGAGGCGCTTTAAATGATGGCAGGTGTATGCTGACTCCTATTTAACACAATTTGGAATGTGATTGCTTAATTCTGAACACAACTACATCCCCAGTTATAAGAGGGTGTGCAGACTTACGCAACCACATTATTTTTCTTTTTTTTTTCTTCCCTCCAACTAAAAGATTTCAGTTTGCTTTTCAATTGAGTTGTACAGTTTATAGGTCACATTAAAGGTGGAAAAAGTTCTGAAATGATTTATCGTTGTCTAATTTTTTTACAGCACAGAAACCTGACATTTTAACAGGGGTGTGTAGACTTTTTATATCCACTGTACACTCACTATAGACATATATATATACCCCTTCCCTGCACACTGTATATACACCCACTGTAGACAGATATAGATATATACCCACTGCCTGCACACTGTATATACACTCACTATAGACAGATATTGATATATGCCCACTCCCTGCACACTGTATATACACCCACTGTAGACAGATATAGATATATACCACTCCCTGCACACTGTATATACACTCACTATAGACAGATATAGATATATACCCACTCCCTGCACACTGTATATACACTCACTATAGACAGATATAGATATATACCCACTCCCTGCACACTGTATATACACTCACTATAGACAGATATAGATATATACCCACTCCCTGCACACTGTATATACACTCACTATAGACAGATATAGATATATACCACTCCCTGCACACTGTATATACACTCACTATAGACAGATATAGATATACACCCACTCCCTGCACACTGTATATACACCCACTATAGACACATATATATATATCCCATCCCTGATGTCATAATCTACCATATTTAATTATAGTAAGCATATTGCGCATGTCTTATTATATGATTATGTGGATAATGTAATAATAACTAACAATTTATACTGTATTATTATTTTTATTCCTTTATAATAAATATATTCTTACATAATTCAGTTCTGTTTATTTCATGAGGCCAATGCTCTTAATATATTGTGTAATAAGAATTCAGAAATTAATCAAAACTGGCAAATGTGAAACATGTAAATTAAGTAATATTAAGGTTACTGATATTAATAATATCACCATATAAATTGCCAAAACCATGACATATTATTATGGAAGCACATGCTTGAGATTTTATATCCAATATATTGTTGCTATATTTACTAGAATTATGCTTAGTGAAATTTAATATGTATTTTTCCTTTGTTTAAATTTACAAGATGGCCGACAGAGCCCCGCTTAATCATAGCCTACTGGCTGGTCAACACACAGCAGTGCTCTCACACACACATTATATTCAGTACGTATAGGAATCTGCTTGCAAATTATAATAACGTTTTTTGCTCTCATTAGGTAGGTAAAAAAGTATACACCCACATAACGATTGCCAAATGTGCTTATTATATAGGGACTAGCGACTTGTCCGTCAAAAAATGACGCCAATAAATTTGTAAGGCAGGTAATGCTGTTTGGTGGAGACGCGCGGTGACTGGGTTTTTTGTTTCTTGTGATTTCTTTTTTTTGTTTTTGTGTAAATTTGTTTTTGTATGGTAATGAAATAATTAATACATTAATAAATTAATATACTTTACCTATTTGGAAGGAATATAAGCAGGAAGCATTGTGCATAAGAGCTGACAATCTGTTTTGATGTTCCTGCCGCATACAATGTAGGTTTGCAGTGTTGTGGAGCTGAGGTGTAAGTGTCAGCAATGTGTGCAGTGTGTAGTGTAAATAGGCTGCGTGAGCGAGGGGAAGTCGTCAGGGTAGCTGTGTACATCCGCATTGCGTAAGTTAGTGTTGCAAAATGGCGGCGAATGTGTATGTGGTACGCGGCTGTGGATGATGTAGCGTTCTCGCTAATGGTGTATCTTCTACCTCGTACGGCTTTTTGGAAAATCCGTATGTGCTTGGTGGTGTTATGCGTGTTTAGGATCCTGTAGCCTCGTTTTTTTCGGCTGCCATTTTTTCTCTCGCTTAGGGAATTTTCTTGTGTGTAAACTCTGGAATTTGAACTTAAATTGAGGTGTAACTTCACTTGCAGAGGTCCTGGGTGCCCCCCTTGCTGTAGGTAAGCTTTTTATGTATCTGTTGTGTGTATTTATTGTGTTTTTTAATGTTTATATGTGCGTGCGGTTCGGGCGTTAAGGTCGTATTTTTGCGCGCAACGTATTTTTGGATGGTAAGTCTGTACATTTTTCGGTGTAAGTCCCGCCTGCAGCTCATTGCAGCCGACGTGGGAGCCTGCACCTCCGCAAATGCGGCCCCTCGCTGCGGGCCGAGAGTCGTAGTGGGTCGTAGGGATGTGCGCCTACAGCGCTCATCAATAGTGCAAGGAGCGCCTTTGACGCTCCTTGCCAGCAACTGCGGCCCCTTGTTACGCATACTTACACCCCAGCTGGCTATAATATATTATGCCATTTTAGGGGGGACTGTTATGGATTGGGATCCGTACAATATGCATAACTGTATTCGTGCACCTACTTATATATCTTATCTTTGCAGTATTATCGTATAACCAAAGTTTTATTAACAATGCTGAATCATTGGGAACTCTAAGATGGAGGATTCATTACTTCCGCATACAAGATGCCGGTGGCACTACTTCCGGTCTAGCAAGGATGACGACAGCTACCACACCTTGGACACTAGAAGGAGAGCGCCATCTTTCCTTTGTCTCAGCTTCTGAACCAATGGGAAGGTAGGCTCATCCCTTGTGGGATGAGACCTGGAGACTCCCTAAACTCCTGACCCAATACCTGTCCAAGATCCCGTAAAAGCAGACACCTAAGAACCAATGAAGTGCTGAATTAAACCTGATGTTTTGCTTAGTTGTAACTTTTATCTGATTATTAAAAACTATATAAATGACGACTGACGTAATAAAATTAGGCGAGAGAAATCTTTATACCAGAACTCTGTGTTGGTCTATTATTTCTCAAAGGTGTGCACACTATATGTATATTGGTAATTTGGCCAGGGACAGATATCTCCAAGGAATACTTTTGTTCTTCCAAAACACCCTGGTTCGGTGTAGATGCACACAGTGGGGGGGCAGGTGGTACAGTCGAGGGGTACTAAATTACTAAATAGTGTGTGTCTCTCTCTCATATATATATATATGTGGTTTGTATGGAGGATATGCTTCCAGTGGACACGTATGATTGTATGGGCAGATATTTTTCTTTGTGACAGGATCTCTGGGACCACAGCAAGTGGCAAAATACAATTTTCTTTACTGGATCGCTCCGATCGATTGTGAGGAAGTATTAGAAAGTTGGTCAGTCCATATTCAATGGCTATCCATGATATAATACATACAGTAGTAGTGTATACAAACACACAATATAACACACACACTGCATGTCCATGATATTATACACATAGGGACAGTATATACACACTGTACGTCCATTGATCACATGGGTTGTTATGCCTTGTACTCTGTATTGTGGCAGCGAGGGAGGGCAGATAGAGGGATAACTCATATAAGAACTCCATAAAACAGGGAAATGTAACATTATTTACACATTAAATGTGATCTGAGGAGTGCCTTCACCAAGGGATTATTTATCCCCCATTTCTCATATCTATCACCCAGAGAGGTCGGTTTAGAGCACTGGTGCACAACCTATTTCCCCCTTCTAGGACCTGCCGGTTTAGGGCACTGGTACACAACCTATTCCCCTTCTAGGACCTGCCGGTTTAGGGCACTGATACACAACCAATTTCCACTTCTAGCACCTGCTGCTTTAGGGCGATAATAAACAACCTATTCCCCTTCCAGGACCTGTAGGAGAGGAATGGCTTGGTCCTAGATAATGAGGAGTATTTAGCTGTACTCATGGGTATTATCGGGTCCTGTATCACGTGATCAGGAATACATAATAATATAATAACTGAGGCCCAGCCGGACTCCCCGTGTGTGACCCGCTCACTGCTGGGGATTTACACTGAGCTGCTCTTATCTGCTGTTATTGTGTCAGACTCACCGTGCCAGGCCGGTCTCTGCTTCCACTGTGTTTCCACGAGAAGGGAGGAGCCACAGTCCAATGACAACACAGCAGCGTCACTAAGTTACTAGTACCGGAGAAGAACCCTTGTGGAGCTCAGCCAATCGCAGCTCAAAGGCGTTACCATGTGACCAGAACAAAGGGGAGAAACCGTAGAGGTGCTCAGCTACTGTGACCAGTAGAGGGGCGTGGTTAGCTGTGAATCCCAGCACTGGACAGCTGCCTCAGCCTAATAGATACTCCCAGCATGCCCCGCAGAGCTCAGGATAATCTGTATAGATATAAACCCCCAGATATACAGTTCTAGCCCCCAGTGTTACTGGTCATTATCATGTACTACTAGTGAGTGACAAGCCATGTATTGTCATGTAGTGTATACACAGGCAGAGGGTCTGAGGGGAATGTCCCTTTATCACAGATAATCATTGCCATCTGACCTGTTACTATGGTAACCACCAACTGCCTGGGGCCTACTGTACAGTGTGTAATATAAGAGTTATACACATGTAATATGGGCACGTGCTCCATACACACATATTATATACACATTACATGCCAGTGTCTGGCACCAGACTGAGAGAAAACAGGAAGAACCAGAGACAGAGCATGTGTATATGTATATAGATGTATTTGTGATTATATGATTATATATGTGTATATATGTATATAGATGTATGTGTGATTATATGATTATATATGTGTATATATGTATATAGATGTATGTGTGATTATATGATTATATATGTGTATTTATGTATATAGATGTATGTGTGATTATATGATTATATATGTGTATATAGATGTATGTGTGATTATATGATTATATGTGTATATAGATGTATGTGTGATTATCTATATACGTATATACACAGATATATTCATATAACCACACATACATCTATACACATATATAATCATATAATCCCACATACATCTATATACACATATAATCATATAACCACACATACATCTATACACATATATAATCATATAATCCCACATACATCTATATACACATATAATCATATAATCCCACATACATCTATATACACATATAATCATATAATCACACATACATCTATACACATATATAATCATATAATCCCACATACATCTATATACACATATAATCATATAATCACACATACATCTATATACACATATAATCATATAATCCCACATACATCTATATACACATATAATCATATAATCACACATACATCTATATACACATATAATCATATAATCACACATACATCTATATACACATATAATCATATAATCACACATACATCTATATACACATATAATCATATAATCCCACATACATCTATATACACATATAATCATATAATCACACATACATCTATATACACATATAATCATATAATCCCACATACATCTATATACACATATAATCATATAATCACACATACATCTATATACATATATAATCATATAATCACACATACATCTATATACACATATAATCATATAATCACACATACATCTATATACATATATAATCATATAATCACACATACATCTATATACACATATAATCATATTTTTTGAACAGTATTAACATTTTAATCTAAGAACAGGTGAACATTGTATTAATGAGTATTGTAAAGTTGACCTACTGTTTTTTAACATGCAACTTGTATATTACCAACTGTTAAACGAAATCTATATTGAATCCAGAGAAAGGCAAACAGTAAAAACTCTCCTTGAAACTTAGCCAATTGTATCAAAGGGGAAAAAATTAATTCCTTCCTGACCCCATTAACTGGTGATCGGATTACTCCCAGGATTAATATTTTGCATTGAATGATACATTTACATTGTAACCAAAAGCTCATTCTTCTCTTAACATGAACTTTGAAATATATGCAATTAAACAACTTTGCAGATTTTTGTAAAAACTTGTAACATTATAAACAGTAACATAATGAAGTAACATTTAAACTATAATAGTAGTAAAACTCAAGCAAAGTATTTTGTGGGGCTAATCATGCAAATTGTAATTAGTTATTTTTCCATTGTTTTTTGTTGGTTGACATTTTGTTATTTTTGTAATTTTTGAAAATGGCACATAGAGTTTCCTATGTGGAAGAGTGGTTCTCTAAAAAGAGAACGCCAGACATTAAAGTTCGTCCGCGGGGTGTAATTACTGTTCTCTATGTGTTTTGCATTTGGATAGAGGTTCTTATGGAAATAGTGGTGCTCTTAAAAGAGTCAGAGTGACAAAATGTCATTTTTTAAATGAAACCACTGTTCTCTATTTTTTTTTTTTTGTTTTAGTTGTTAAATTGTCATTGAGGTTATTTTTTGGTTGTTGTTTCTGTGCAATGTCTTGTCTTTGTTGGAATTTAAGTTACAGTACTTCATAGTAGACTTGTTTTTTTGTAAAAATGCTTCCATCATCTAATAAATAACCTTGACTTTCATTGTTTTCAATGTAAACTTTAATAGCCTATGGATTCTTGCACCTTGAGAAGGCAACATACAGCTGGCCATGTGCAAATACTGGTTGTTCTAAAAAGATACCCACAGATTTGAATGTTTGTCCTTGTGATTTAATGATGGTCATGGCAAATGCCATGATGATGGGAAATTGTCTCCTTTGAAGTACAAAAGGGAGGCTACTTTCACTTGGTGCCAAATCTGTTCTTGGTATGAAAACTCTCTCTCCTTTATGGGTACCAGTTAGAATTTGAGCATCTATGAAATGGTCCTTTAATTCTTGAACAATTAATCTTGTACCATTGCATAGGCCTTTTTTGGGGTTCATATTTTGCAGTAACATGACAATTGCACCTTTCTTTAGCTGCAAAATATGTGGTGGCATTCCAGAAGGAGTTAATGAGTTTATGAATTCAGTAGAAATGTTTGTCTGACTTTCTTTGTCATCACCAAGTACAGAATCAGCACTGTGATAATTTTTTTGTGGTGCATGAATTTTTTTAAATATTTGATTATTGAGGAGCAATGCATCCTTATTTTTGCCAATATAAGATCCTGTTTGCAAATCATATGAGCTGGGATGTGCACAGTGTCATCAGGTAAATTTTGTATTTGTTCTGTTTTTCCTTCTCCAATTGCAATGAGCCAATCATTGAAATAATTTTCTACTTCTGATCTCATATTTTGTTGTAATTGAAGATGGGTAAATAGTTTCCATAGTGTACTTGACTTTATACATGTTTTGACAATGTCGGTTCGATTTCCATGTACGACGACAGGTAATGTTTGTCTGAAAAATCGCCACCTAACAACACTACCTTTCCACCAAATGGAAAAGTATTATCCATGACTTCACAAAGCAAACGGTCAATACATTGTAGGGCATGGCATGACACCATTGTAGCCTCATCAATTATAATTAATTTAATTTACTTTTTTTTTTTTTTTTGCTTGTAATGATGTCATTCGAATATCCGACACTGATTTTTCCAAAATAGGCACTGGCAGTTTAAATCCACTATGTACAGTCCTTCCACCTTCTAACAATAGTGCAGCAATTCCAGCGGTTGCAAATGCCAGTGCTATTTGACCTTGTGCTCGTACAAAACTCATCAATAAATTATACAGATTCGTTTTTCCGGATCCAGCAGGTCCAGCCAGATAGAAATAACGCTCTTTGACCATGTCATCATCTTGGGCATTTTTGATTACATTAAATGCTTGCAATTGTAATGTATTTAAAGTTGCAAGTCTTTCTTCTGTTCTTTCTCTTTGTAGTTGAGTGTCATAGTCTTCAAAGTTGATGTCGTCTATAAGACCTGGATCTGGCAGATTAAAACTTGCACAACTTAATCCATGAGTTTAAAAGACCTCTTGGATTTCAATTAATGCTTTTAATTGTGCAATAGGCTCATTGTATCGTTGCAAAAATTCTTCAGCCGTATTTATTTAAAATTTGTCCCACAAAGCTAATGCATTTGGAGCATTTGAGAAGATACAAATCAATGCAAATTGTTCCTTCATCTGCCGTGGCATTTGACATAGTGCTGCTTCTTCTAGACATCTTTCCCATTCAGTATCATCAACTACGAAGTTTCTATGTCGCGCAGCTAAATTAAATGATTCATATACTATGTCATTAACAGTTCTTAAGTGTTCAAAACTTTGTGCACCAGGAACATTTAGAAGTAGTAATTGTAAGCAGAAACGTCAAGGTCTCTTGGACTTACAGTGTAAATTCTTGGGATTATTTTTTTTCCACGACTTGTTCTTTTTCGCCATAAACCATTAACATAATGGTATAGAATGTCAATATATAACAATTCCCTTGCCTCTAAATCTGTTGAATTTAATTGAAACCATGCAGTTAGTGTAGTATGGCGATGCTCACTTTGTGCCAAAGCATTTGTTTCATTTCCAGCATGGAAATACACTAAATGTCTTTGTGGCAAATGTACAGCTAATCAATATACTGCATGTGAGCCATCGCGCATTTTAAATTTTAGAAGACGCCACATTGCTTCTGTCGCACTCACATAGCGAGCATCTACATGAGATGCAAGTTCATCATGTACTAACTGTCACAACCTACTATGATGATGAGATCTAGAGTATCCTAGTACTCTTATTCCCAGTAGGTTTAGACCTAAGTTTGGGTGACTCTAGACCTATGGATCGTCTTTGTTGGTACAAAGGCATAAGTCCCAGCTGCTGTGGTAGTGTACCTGGGAGCACCTTGGTAGGGAGTCAGAACGAGCTCCTCTACAAGCATATGCCTCTGGGTCAATAATACATGCTTAGTCAAAGTATGAAAATTAAGAACCACTTTATTTTGGAAACACACAGTATTTAAGAACTTTTCAACATAGTAGGGGTCAGCCCCTAATGGCCTCTGGCCAATCACATACGGTCATGTCCTGGGAATCATGAGTCCCCTCCCAGGTCCGTCCACTAGGTGTGGCTAACAGAGTCATTTGGCTTCTGACCACCAGATGGGAAGCACGTCCTAACTCTCTCCTGGGTCCACTGCTAAGAACTGAGAAGCACCCTGGGGAGATGGTGCCTCTGTGGCTGTGGGGATCCCATTGTTCTTTATCCCATAAGTGTGCACACAAGGGATTAGCCTTTGGGGCCAGATCTCCCTGACAAGATGTATGTGGCAATGTGTGCATTAGAATTACTCCCCACTGTAAGACATCGTCACATATAGTATTCCACACACTGTCAGTCTGGTAACGTAAAAGCGCGAAAGCGCACCCAACATAAAACCGCCTACTGCCCTCATAGGATATGGGAGTGGGGTAGGGTTTCCACATCAATCCCTCTCATGCATTATTAACTTTTATTGATGGTGATGGGAACCCTGCTCCTCTACCTAGACAACAATCACAACAATATACCATTATAGCACTATACCAGTGGCTCTGTGAGCTCAAACCCCCAGTTATCATCTCCACTGGCAACAGCCTGTGGCAGACATCAGTCCAAGACTGAGATGGGCGCCGAATGAGCCATGACAATTACCCCCCCAAGTACAGATGTATGCATCCGGTACTCCAGGATGCCTATCTGGACTGACAGTCAGGGCTCTAGTTGGCGCGACAATCCATCTGCGTTCTGGTGGAATTTTCCTTTGCAGTGTTGTACGGTGAAAGTAAAAGTTTGTAGGGCTAAACTCCACCTCAGTAGTTGGCCATTCTCTCCAGCCACTTTAGATAGCCAACAAAGAGGGTTATGGTCTGTGGTGACTGTGAACTGTCTTCCGTACAGGTAGTGCTGTAGTTTGCGTAGAGCCCAGACTACTGCTAAACATTCCTTTTCTATAGTTGCATAGGCTGTTTCTCGTTGCAGTAGTTTCCTACTAATGTAGGCCACTGGGTGCTCAACTCCCTGGTTTTCTGGCTGACTCAATACTGCCCCTATGCCATACATGGAGGCATCAGTCTGTACCACGAAAGGGCGGTTATAGTCTGGGGCAGCCAGGACTGGGGAGCAGGTCAGAGCATCCTTCAGTGTTTGGAAAGGCGACTGGCATGCAGAAGTCCAATTCACTTCCCTGGGTAGTTTCTTCTTGGTGAGATCCGTCAGGGGTTTGGCTGTGCTGCTCAGGTCTTGGGTATCCCCTCTGCTCCTGGTATGCCTCTCCAGGGTGGTTGCTCTTGGCTTCAGCTCTGGTAATGGGCTGTACATATTGGCTCGTCATGTGGCCCAAATCATTGCCCAGTAAAACATCCGCGGGGAGCCCATCCATGACTCCCACTTCCTTGCTTTGGTTCCCCACGCCCCAGTCCAAATTAACGCAAGCCATGGGGATGGTTAACTGTTCTCCTCCTGCTACCATCACCCAAATTTCCTTTCGGATAGAATCTGTAGGTCGTACCCATTTGGGTAGGACTACTGTGACTGTTGATCCAGAGTCACGGTAGCCAGTAGCTTGGCGTCCTTGTAGCCACACGGCTTGCCTATGTTGTTCTCCAGACAGCTTCTGTGGGTTCCTTACAGTATAGACCCCTGGATCTCTTCCCTCTGCTTCTGGCTCCCAAAGAGCTGCGTTGGAGCTCGCCGGCCCCTCAGTCCATTCCCCCAAATAATGTACATGGCGGGGGGGAGGTCCTCTAGAGTTTTTGGGTGCTTGATGACAATCCTTAGCAAAGTGACCTCGTTGGTTGCAGTTGTAGCATTCTGAGTTCATTGGTTTGGTCCCCCATTGTGTCCTGGGAGAAGGCTGGGACTTGGTACCCCTGTGGTCAGATGTTTTTACTGACCGTGCCCAGGGCGCATTACGCAGCTCAGGAGCTGATCGTGCTGGCACCACCTCTCTGGGACCCCTACCCGTATTTAGGCTAGGTTTTGTTCCTTGGGACAACTCTTTTGGCCCTGGTGCTGATAAACCGATCTGCCAGCGCAGCTGCTTGGTCTGCAGTGGTCACGTAAAAGCGCGAAAGCGCACCCAACATAATACCGCCTACTGCCCTCATAGGATATGGGAGGGGGGTAGGGTTTCCACAGCAATCCCTCTCATGCATTAATAACTTTTATTAATGGTGATGGGAACCCTGCTCATCTCCCTAGACAACAATCACAACAATATACCATTATAGCACTATACTAGTGGCTCTGTGAGCTCAAACCCCCAGTTATCATCTCCACTGGCAACAGCCTGTGGCAGACATCAGTCCAAGACTGAGATGGGCACCGATTGAGCCATGACACTAACTCACTGGGTTCGTTATTTTCAGCACTTTTGACCACTACAGTAGCTGCATCATAGCCTAAATATATTTGTAGACATATTTAATGGATTTTATAAAAGTGCAGGCTTCAACATTAATGTGTGCATTATACTTCACTATTGTCTACCTTTTTGCCCCGAATAATGGCAGTTTGTCCTTCTCTTCTTCTATATAATGGATATCCATCACAATTAGCATAAGTTTTGTCTCTATAATCTTTTGGAAATTATTTTGTACATTTCTTATTTTCCATACATGGTGACTGTGGATTAATATCTCCACACGGCCCATGAATCATGCAATGTGTTACAATCTCATATAGTCTACCATGTATTTCTGGATCTGGTAGTTCAGCAATAATTACTGAATCCACTTTGTCACTAGTATCTAACTTATCTTTTTCTTGAAGGATTATAAGAATATGTGCATGTGGAAGTCCTCTTTTTTGAAATTCAATGGTATAATCATAAGCCAGACATTTGCCAAATAAATGAATTATGGTTATGTCACGTATTAATTAATTTTATTTGATTTTAGAGACTCTTGCCACTAAATTTGGTCTATCGGAAGCAGTTTGGCCAATTAGCAAACTGTGTGTAATCTCTGGTTATTGTGGATTACATGTAAATGTAATAAATAAATCTGGTTTGCCAAATTTAGTTACAATAGTCATGGCATCATTGTATCTTTCTCGCATATTGCAAGGAGATCCCTGGAAAGAAGGTGGTAAAATGATGGCTTTGCCAGCTGTCATCTCTCTGGTTGTAGCAACCTCAGCGACATAATCCATCAATCCACAATACTGTTCTACACGTAGTTTATCTTGTTGATATTTGATGAAGTTTCAATTATTTGCCTCAACTTGCAAATACGAATCGATGATCCATTATTGTTTTAGTTTTCCGCCACATAGAATGGGATTGAATCCATTTCGAATGGCAATTTGAGCCACTTTAAATTCAAGCATGGAAATATTATTTTGCACCCGTACTTTTGAATTTGGGTAACTCTGAAGGCTTAATTTGGGTTGCCAACCTGCTTACCCATGTGGAAAAAATATTGGATATGTCATTGGATCTAACTTTGTACTTAAGATACTTATATTAATGAATGGTTGCTCCTCATTTCTGGTATATATTCTAATGTCTCTCGGAAACGGTGGTTCTCCTTCATCATTTTGAAAGACCATTGCAACCTCATTTGATGTTGGCAAGTTATAACAACATTTATCAGTATGTCTGTCTCTTTTAAGCACCATATTGACCTTTGGAATTGGCAATTGATGTATTTTTGCATGAAGTTGTTGTTCCTTTTCTACTTCTGCCAATTTTTTATAAGCTTGAGTGTAGGGTTATTGTCCACAATTTTATCAACCTCTATAAAAACACTGGGTAAGCATTTTTTTTATTTTCTTGAAGCTGCATACGTTGCTCAACAGCTTCCAATGTATCTAGGACAAAGAGTTGAGCAAATTTTCTTTGCTTTCTTTGCTCTGGATGTAAATGTGAAGTACGATGGTAAATTTGTCCTTGGACTTTAAAGCAGTAAGGGCCATGTCCTGGCACATTAGCAGCTAATGTTGCACCCATAGATGCAAAGGATATGGCACTATTGTATGATCTTATGTTTGTTTTTACATTTTTGTAGTTGGGAAAAGCAGGCTCAGTCATAATGCTTTGTAAATATGGTGGGAATTGTTGTCTTTCTGGGAATTTTACCTTGCCTTGTGAGCAACTAATGAACTCGCCATCTCTGCCGTAGTGAGGGCCGCAGTTGCAGTGGGCTCACTACGCAAGCCCGCAAGCGTTAGCAACATCCGCATGCTCACAATTATATATGTGACTAGCGACTTGCACGTCAAAAAATGACGGCAATGAGATGTGTATGTTTGGAAAGTTGTTTAGTTATTAATATACGTATTTGACACTTGTAAGATTTTAGTTATGATGAAATAAGTAGTATTGTGATATTAAACATGTTTAGTTTTGTTAAATGTTCTCTTGGTTAACAGTAACTCTTAAAGCATTTTGTATTAAAAGTATTAACATTTGAATGTAAGAACAGTTGAACTTTAAATTAATCAGTATTGTAAACTTGAGGTAATGTTTTTTTAACATGCAATTTCTATCTGAAGAATTGTTAACTTCAATATACATTGAATTCAGAGGAAGGCAAACAGTAAAAACCCTCCTTGAAACGTACCCAATTTTAACATGAACTTTTTAATATATCTAAGTAAGAAACTTGAAAGTATATTTTTTGAAACTTGAACTTTCTTATCTGTGTAACTAAGGAACTTGAAAAACATTTTTTCCAACTTGGAACATTATAAACAGTAACATAGTGAATTTAGATTTTAACATAATTTTGTATTAAAAGTATTAACAGTTGAATATAAAAACATTTGAACTTTAAATTAATCCGTATTGTAAACTTGAGGTAATGTTTTTTTTAAATGAAATTTCTATCTGAAGAATTGTTAACTTCACTATACATTGAACCCAGAGGAAGGCAAACAGTAAAAACCCTGCTTGAAATGTACCCAATTAAATTAATTCCTTCCTGACCCCATGAACTGGCGATAAGATTACTCCCTGGATTAATGTTTAACATCACAGACAATATTTACATTGTGACTTAAAACGTTGTTGAGCTCTTAACATGAACTTTGTAATATGTTGAAGTAAAGAACTTGAAAGTATATTTTTTGAAACTTGAAGTTTCTTATCAGTCTAAGTAATGAACTTGAAAATATTGTTTTCAAACTTATAACATTAGAAACAGTAACATAGTTAATTAACATTTTAACATAATTTGTAAAAATATTGCAAGGCAAGTGTTTTGTGAGGCTAATCATCTATAAACAGTACTTCCATTAATTATGACTGAATTGTTTATTGTTTTGTATTTTTCAATGCTTTTAAATTTGTTTTGCATGGGTTTTATTTCTTTAATGAAAAGTTATAGTACTTCGTAGTAGACAATGTTTTTAGTAAAAATTCATCCATCTTCTAATAAATCACCTTGACTTTCATTCTTTTCAATGTAAACTTTAATAGGGATTTTTGTACCATGATAACGCAACGTACAATTGGCCATGTGCAAATACTAGTTCTTGTAAAAAAATACCCACAGATTTGAATGTTTGTCCTTGTGATTTATTAATGGTCATGGCAAATGCCATAATGATGGGAAATTGTCTTCTTTGAAGTATAAAAGGGAGACTACTTTCACTTGGTGCTAAATCTATTTTTGGTATGAAAACTCTCTCTCCTTTATGGGTACCAGTTAAAATTTCAGCATCTATAAAATGGTCCTTTAATTGTTGAACAATTAATCTAGTCCCATTGCATAGGCCTTTTTTGGGGTTCATATTTCGCAGTAACATGACAATTGCACCTTTCTTTAGCTGCAAAATATGTAGTGGCATTCCAGAAGGAGTTAGTGAGTTTATGAATTCAGTGGAAAAGTGTGCCTGACTTTCATTGTCATCAGCAAGTACAGAATCAGCACTGTGATAATTTCTTTGTGGTGCATTCATTTTTTTAAAGATTTCATTATTGAGTATTAATGCATCCTTATTTTTACACGTTAGTATGACTTGGTTGGCAAGCTCTGAATATTCCTGGTTATTTATGCTACCTTCAAATATAGCCGATATAATATCTTGGTTACAAATCATATGAGGTGGGATCTCCACAGGGTCCTCAGGTAAATGTGTTATCTTTTCTGTTCTGCCTTCTCCAATTTTAATAAGCCAATCATTGAAATCAGTTTGGCCTTTTGATCTCATGTTTTGTTGCAGTTGAAGATGGGTAAAATGTTTCCATAGTGTGCTTGACTTTATACAGGTTTAGATAATGTTAGTTCGATTTCCATGTACAACGACAGGTAATGTTTGTCTAAAATCGCCACCTAACAACATTACCTTTCCACCAATAGGGAAAAGTATTATCCCATGACTTCACGAAGCAAACGGTCAATACATTGGAGGGAATAGCATGACATCATTGTGGGCTCCTCTATTATAATTCATTTACTTTTTTTCAATTTCTTTGCTTGTAATGATATCATGCGAATATCTGACACAGAAGTTTCTAAAATAGGCACTGGCAGTTTAAAGACACTAGGTACAGTTCTTCCACCTTCTAACAAAAGTGCAGCAATTCCAGTAGTGGCAAACGACAGTGCTATTTGACCTTGTGCTCGTACAGAACTCATGAATAAATTATATAAATACGTTTTTCCTGATCCGCCAGGTCCATCAAGATAGAAATAACGCTCTGTCACCATGTCATCATCTATTGCATTTTTAATGGCATTAAATGCTTGCAATTGTAACGTACTTAAAGTTGCAAGTCTTTCTTCTGTTCTTTCTACTTGTAATTGAATGTCATAGTCTTCAAAGTTTATGTCATCTATAAGACCTGGATCAGGCAAATTAAAACTTGCACAACTTAATCCATGAGTTAAAAATACTTCTTGGATTTCCATTAACGCTTTTAAGTGTGCAATAGGTTCATTGTATCGTTGCATAAAGTCTTCAGCCATATTACTTTTAAATGTCTCCCACAAAGCTAATGCATTTGGAGCATTTGAGAAGATACAAATAAATGCAAATTGTTCTCTCATGTGCCGTGGCATTTGTAACGGATCTACTGGCACCCCGACCGGGTACCTCCGTTGATAGAAGGGTCCTAGTTTGCGCCGAGGCCTACAAGCACCGCACCGGACACCTCAACCACCACAGACTCCACAACCGCCGTAGTTTAGCTGGAGCCGCGCCGTCTTCCTTCCACCCTGTATGAATCTCCAGCATCACCGTGTGGGGAAGACCTCTCCTCCAAGGAGGACACATCAGGAACAAGCGTTCAGTAGTTACAGCTCAAGGGAGTATGCAAAAGCATAGCAATCCCCAGTAGGATATAGCGATCCCCTCCAATAACGAGATGAGACTACGTTTTGAAGGGTTAAGTAGAACTATATCTTTAATGACAGGGGATCTCCTTTTATGCAATGGTTCCCTCTGAAGGGCTACACCCACATAATTATCACAGCCAATTAGATACATGGTTCAACCCCCACGTCTCCTCCCCTCAGATAACAGGTAAAACAATTAAAACAGACACAATTTTAACCACATTCTGGATGTACCCCCAAAACAGGGGGTACACCTTTAAGTCCAGCACCGTTCAATAGCTCTCACCCAGGGGAACAACATATTAAAAAATGGCATGAATCAGACCAGGGGTTCAAAAGTTAGTAAAAGTATCTTTTACACATAACACACAGACATTTCACATATCCCCCATACAATACACATAGAGGGACAATGGGTGGGTCACACCTCCCTGGCAACTTGGATACAATCAGACATTAATTAGATCATCCTTCTTTGTTCTTATCTGAGAATGAAAACAGTTTATACAATCGACTTTCTTATCTGTAACAGGATTATCTATTAGCCTAGTAGCTGTGATATTCTGAGCCAATATATTCTGTAGAACATAAAACAACATATCTACAGTACAGCAATATGATCATATTTTAACAAAGAATTAAATAACCATAAACGGGGTAAAACAGTGATGGGTTCCGTTACAGCTGGGATCTGAGCGCACAAAACTACCGGATAGCGCCCAGATCATCTTCACACAGTTCAATTGCCATGTAGCTAAAGTCTTTCCCATAGTCTTTCATTATATGAATGGGCTCTATGGCCTAGCTATCTGTGGTATTATGGTTCACACAGGGCAAGTACCGAATGACCCCCCTGTATGTAAAGGGCCAGAATGAGTGACATACACTCTGGTATGGCCAAATACTGTGTTTGAAGGGCAATATGTACCAGGGCCATAGTCGCAGAGCAGGAGGCTGGCAAACAGTCCTCTCCAAGACAAAGTGGCGAAGGGCACTTCGTCACAGCATTTGACATTGTGCTGCTTCTTCTAAACATCTTTCCCACTCTATATCATCAGCTAGTAAGTTTCTATGTCTTGCAGCTAAATGTAAGGATTCATATACTATGTCATTAACAGTTCTTAAGTGTTCAAAACTTTGTGCTCCAGGAACATTTAAAAGTAATATCCGCAAGCAAAAATGTTCAACATCTCTTGGACTGACTGTGTAAATTCTTGGGATTATTTTATTTCCTCTGCTTTTTCTATGTCTCCATAATCCATTCAAAAAAACATAGTGATATGGAATTTCAATTTATAAGAATTGTGTTGCTTCTGAATCAGTGGAATTTAATTCAAACCATGCAGTTAGTGTAGTGTGATGAAGTTCACTTTGGGCCAATGCATTCATTTCATTTCCAGCATGGAAATAGACTAAATGTCTTTATGGCAAATGTACTGCTAATATATATACTGCATGTGATCTATCATGCATTTCAAATTTTAAAAGCCGCCACATAGCTTCTGGCGCACTGACATAGCGAGCATCTACATGAGATGCAAGTTCATCATGTACTAACTCACTACTTTCAGGGTTGTCTGCACTTTTGACGACTACAGTAGCTGCATCATAGCCTTTGTAAATATATTTGTAGACATATTTAATGGATTTGATGGAAGTGCAGGCTTCTACATTTATGTGGGCGTTATACTTCATGAGTAAATGTGGATTGTACGGTACTACATATCTATTGTCAACTTTTTTGCCACGAATAATGGCACTATCTCCTTCTCTTCTTTTATAAAGTGGATAGCCATCACAATTGGCATAGGTTTTGTCTCTATAATCTTTTGGAAAATCTTTGGAACATTTATTATTTTCCATACATGGTGATTGTGGATTAAGCACCCCACAGGGTCCATGAATCATTCGCTGAGTAACAATCTCATATAGTCTACCATATAGTTAGTTCTGGATCTGGTAGTTCAGCAACAATGACTGCATCCACTTTGTCTAATTTATCTTTTTCTTGTAGTATTATAAGAAGATATGCATGTGGAAGGCCTCTTTTTTTAAATTCAATGGTATATACATAAGCAAGACATTTGCCAAATAAGTGACTTATAGTGATGTAATGTATTAATTCATTTAATTTAATCTTAAAAACTCTGGCTACTAAATCTGGTTTGTCAGAAGCACTTTGGCCAAGAAGTAAATTTTGTGTAATTTCTGGCCATTGGAGATTACATGTAAATGTAAGAATTTAATTGGGTTTGCCAAATTTGGTGACAATAGCCATAGCATCATTGTATTTTTCTCTCATATTTCGAGGAGATCCTTGAAAGGAAGATGGTAAAATGATGGCTTTGCCAGCTGTCATGTCTCTGCTTGTAGCCACCTCAGCAACATAGTCCATTCGTCCATAATATTGTTCTACACGTAGTTTATCTTGTTGATATTTTATAAAGTTTAAATTATTGGCCTTAACTTGCAAATAGGAATCAATAATCCATTGTTGTGTTAGTTTTCCACCACATAAAATTGGATTAAATGTATTTCGAATGGCAATTTGAGCTACTTTAAGTTCAAGCATAGAAACATTATTTCGGATTCTGGCTTTAGCATTTGGGTAACTTTTTGGTTGCCAACCTGCCTCTCCGTGTGGGAAAAAATGGGATATGTCATTGGATCTAAATTTGGACTTAAGATACTCATATTAATGAATGGTTGCTCCTAATTTCTGGGATATATTCTAATGTCTCTTTGAAATGGTGGTTCTCCTTCATCATTTTGAAAGACCATTGCAACCTCATTTGATGTTGGCAAGTTATAACGACGTTTATCAGTATGTCTGTCTCTTTTAAGCACCATATTGACCTTTGGCATTGGTAATTGATGTCTTTGTGCATGAAGTAGTTGTTCATTTTCTACTTCTGCCAATTTTTTGTAAGCTTTACTGTAAGGATTATTGTCCATAATGTTATTTAGCTCTATAAAAACACTGGGTAAGCATTTTTTATTTTCTTCCAGCTGCATACGTTGGTCAACAGCTTCTATTGTGTCTAGGACATGTAGTTGAGCGAATTTTCTTTGCTCTCCTTCCTCTGGATGTAAATGTAAAGTCTGATGATAAATTTGGCCTTGGACTTTAAAACAGTAAGGACCATGTCCTGGTACATTAGCAGCTAATGTTGCCCCCATAGATGCAAAGGTTATGGCACTATTGTAGGATCTTATGTTTGTCTTAAAATGTTTGTAGTTTGGAAAAGTCGGTTCAGTCATAATGTTTTGTAAATAGAGGGGAAATTGTTTTTCTTTCTGGAAGTTTGAACTTGCCTTTTTGACAGCAACTAATAAATTGGCCTTCTCTGGGCCTCTCCTGTTTAACATAATAAGCCTCACAAAACTGACTTTAGTATTCATGCCCCCACAACTATGAACCTCTACTGCTAAAGACTTGAGTAAAGCACAATTTGCAAAGCATATAGCAGTTTGACTTTCATATTCATCAGGTGAAATGTCATGTGATGTTTCAACAACAGGTTCTAAATGCTTTGTTTTTTTTCGTGGCTTTTATTGGTATATATTTTAATGGTTTAGGTAAAATGTCATGTAATGTTTCAGGAACAGGTTCTAAATGCTTTGTTTTTTTGGTGGCTTTTTTTGGTATCTCTTTTATTTTTTCAGGTAAAATGTCATCTGATGTTTGAGGAACAGGTTCTAAATGCTTTATTTGCTTAGTAGCTTTTTTTGGCGTATCTAATTTTTGCAGCTAATAGTCTCTTGCTTGCAAGTCTTTTGCGTTCTTTTTCTCGTCTAATTTCTTTCTCCTGTGGTGTCTGCTGGTTGGCCCATCTCTCTTGTCCTTCTCTAGTTTGACGTCTTTTCTTTTCTTGTTTGCTCTCGTTAGTAGCCATGTTAATCTGTAAAAGAAAATAATTTATAATTAGTTTAGTTTGAGATGTTAAGTTTGTTTTTTAAATTTTTTATTATCAACAGTTTATTTATATGTGCTTGTAGTTTATTGTAGTAGTAGTTTCTTTGTATTGTTAAATAAGTGTATTTTATTTTTTTGGTCTTACTTTCTGTGGTACGTTGTAATTTTTGCCTTACATGAATAGTACAGGGCAGGAACTGGCACTATACCTTCTTCTACATGTAGTAGGTAATTAAAATTTATATTTTAGTTGTTTTGTCAATTTATTTTTTTGTTGTACTTTTAACTTACAGGCATTGTAGAGGGCAAAAATTAGTCTTTGTAATTTTTACTACAGGGGATTGTCATAATAGTATTTTGACATTTTATTTAAAAGCTTATATGTTCGGTCAATGATTTTTTTTTTTTTTCTTGGGTGTTACTACTATTTGTTGTGCTATTCTATTTTATGTGTGTGTTTAGGTTTTATGCTTAATATTGTACATTACGACTGGTAATTTAGAATGACAAATTTTATTTAGTCTATGTTTTGAGACTTTTGTGGACTATGCTGTTTTCTTTTTTTTTTTTGGCTTCATTGAAGTTTGGATTGACTGTTAAACATTATTGTCCATAACAGACAAATAAGAGGTAAATAAGAAATGTGTCAGTTATATTTTGGTAAAAGTTATAGGCCCTCATTCAATTGCGATTTGGCCAATTCAATAGTGCTCTAAATAAGCACATAACATATTTTTTTAAATAAGTTTTTATTTAGTGAAAACCTTGTTTTTGGATAGATGTTTACTAACTAAAAACATCTTTAAAAAAATATGTTATGTGCTTATTTAGACCCCTATTCAATTGGCAAAATTGCAATTGAATGAGGGCCATAGTTAGTGATTGTTTTTTTTTTTTTTTTTTTTTCTGTTGACATGGATGCAGAGCAAACATGTTTATTTAGTTTTCTATTTTTTTACTTGTTATACTGTACCTTGGTTGAAGTGTGATTTCAATCAGAATCTTTGTTGGTCCTCTGTTGAAAGTCTTCGTCCGATGGTCTTCAAGCAGTGTCTGTTGTAAAAGAAAAATGAAAATGTTATTTGATTTGAATGTATTTGTAATTAATAACATATTTCATTATTTTGGTGTATTGTATCTGTTATGGTAAATTTTTCTGCTATGCTGTTTTTTGTGCAACCTTAAAAATACTTTTATTGTATTTGTATATTCCAGTTATCCTTTTTTTTATACTGTAATTATTAATATTTTTCTTATTTTGGATATGATTGCAATGTTTTTAGCATTATCCTGTTTTTTGTCCACCACTTTTGCTATGTTAATTTAGACTTCTTTGTAAGGCTTATAGCTTCTTAAACAGTAAATAGGAATATTAATTTACTTTGCTATGTGTTTCTGTGATTTTTGGTACAATCCTATTTATGTCTACCATATGTTGCATACTTTATTTGCTTAATTAATCTTTTTTATGAAGGTTAAATGTGTTTCCTATTTTGGATATGATGGCTATGTTTTAAGCGTTATCTTATTTTGTGTCCAACACTTTTGGTATGCTTGTTTAGGCTTCTTTGTAAGGCTTATAGATTCTTAAACATTAAAGAAGAATATTAATTTACTTTTCTATGTGTTTGTGTGATTTTTGGTACAATCCTTTTTTGTGTCCACCATATGTCGCATACTTTATTTGCTTAATTAGTCTTTTTTATGAGGATTAAATGTTGTTGTACATTGAAAATGAATGTTTTTCCTATTTTGGATATGATGGCTATATTTTTAGCATTATCCTATTTTGTGTCCACCACTTTTGGTATGCTTATTTAGGCTTCTTTTTTAAGGCTTATAGGTTCTTAAACATTAAAAAATAATATTAATTTACTTTGCTATGTCTTTGTGTGATTTTTGATCCAATCCTATTATGTGTCTACCACTTTTGGTATGCTTATTTAGGCTTCTTTGTAAGGCTTATAGGTTCTTAATCATTAAAGAAGAATATTAATTTACTTTGCTATGTGTTTGTGTGATTTTTGGCACAATCCTATTTTTTGTCTACCATATGTTGCATACTTTATTTGCTTAATTAGTCTTTTTTTATGAAGGTTAAATATTTTTCTACAGTGAAAAAGAATGTTTTTTCTATTTTGGATATTATGGCAATGTTTTTAGCATTATCCTATTTTGTGTTCACCACTTTTTGGTTGCTGCATTTGTTATATTGGCGGCCATTAAACATATATAGTTCCTTTATTTTTTCTACTTGTTATACTTTACCTTGATTGAAGAGTTGTTCTTGTCCGAATGACAATAATTCGCCGGTCTTCTTGTAGTGTCTGTTTGAAAAAGAATGTAAAATAGTTAATTGTATATTTCTTTTTTTTGATTTAGGAAAGCATGGTCTTTTTCAGCATGTAATGTATTTCTCTATCTTACCTCTTCTTCTTTCTTTGTGTTCTTTAAAAGGGATTCTGGTTCACAGTGCACGGTGCAAATTCTTGAGTGACGCTGTTGATGCAGAGTCTGTTTGAATAGTAAAAAAAGGAGGAAGATTGAGCTTTAGGTTACATATTGAATTGCAATAAATTAATGTCATTTAAATATACTTCTTTAATTAGTTTCAATTAACATTAGTTTGTTTTAGGGCCTACACACATAAATGTGCGTGTCAGATGTCACTGTACATGATACACATATATGTGCGTGTCACATATCACTATACATCATATTTTAATAGTTAAAGTTTTTTTTTTTTTTAATGTCATTTAAATATACTTGTTTAATTAGTTTGGGTTAAGATTAGTTTGTTGTAGGGGCTATACACATAAATGTGCATGTCACATGTCACTATACATGAATCACATTTTCATAGTTAAAGTTGTTTTTTTTTGTTCTGTCTTGATAATAAAATGTAATATATTATAGCTTACCGCTCAGTTGTAATTTGCACAATGTAAAGTAGGAAATTGGGAAACAATTCTCTTCTCAAGTAACAGCAGCAGTTAACTATCCAGTCACTCCGTTCATCACCTGAGTAGAAATGTAGAATTTTCTGGAAAGTAGGCAGTATTTATAAACTTTCAAGTCCCTCAAACCGTTAGAACGCAATACGCATTCGCTATTTGCGTTCCAGCTTACAATTTGCGTTCCATCCGCCATTTTATGCGTAGTAGTTTTCAAAATGGTGGTTAATATCAGTGTGGTACGTGCCGCATAGTATGTGTTTCAGTTTTGCGAGTCACTGTAGTATAGTTACGTCTGTAGCCTCGTTTTCGTTTCGTTCGGCGGCCATTTTTTCTCTTGCTTAGGTGATTTTTGGCAGTTTAAACTAGTTTTTTTGGACTTAAATGGACGTGTAAATTAACTTTTCGAGGTGCCGGTTGCCCCCCTCTTGCTGTAAGTAAGCTTTTTATGTGTTCGTTGTGTTTATTTCTTGTGTTTCTGATGTTTTCATGCGCGCCGTTGTCGGGCCGGTTGTGCGTGTTGGGAATGGGTCGTTTCGTGGCTGTATTTTTTTGCGAGGCGGCCGTATTTTTTTTTGCGAGGGACGCAGTTGGTTTTTACCTGTACGACGCAGTTGATTTTTTTCTAAGTCGTGCGTATGTGTGTTAACCGCGTGTGAGGCGCCTTTGAGGTTTTTTTTTTTAAGTCGTGCGTGTGTGTGTTAACAACACAGACGACGTTGGACCTTCTACCACCGCAAATGCGGCCCCTCGCTTTGCGAGGGACCGCATTTGCGGACAAACACAGCCGACGTTGGATCGTCCACCACCGCAAATGCGGCCCCTCGCTTCGCGAGGGCCCGCTTTTCCGGACAATCACAGCCGACGTGGGATGCTCCACCACCGCAAATGTGGTCCCTCGCTTCGCGAGGATCCGCATTTGCGGAAACGTGGGATGCTCCACCACCGCAAATGCGGCCCCTCGCTTCGTGAGGATCCGCATTTGCGGGGACAGGGGATGCTCCACCACCGCAAATGCGGCCCCTCGCTTCGCGAGGACACGCATTGGCAGAGAACTGCGTCCCTCGCGAAGCCCGCAAGCGTTAGCAACAACTCGTATGCTCACAACTATATATGTGATAGCTCTAAAGAAAAGATAGAGGGAAGGATGCTAGGACTAATGCGGTATCATCATGTTAGATAGATGATTACAGTGCTGTGGAGACTAGTAAGTTTTAGTCTCCATAAAATATTAGGCAGGTCTAGTTAGTTGTAGGTAATACCTCCAGAGTGTGCAAAATAATTTTGCATTTTAAGGGAGACTTTTTGCTCTGCAAACTGGTTTTTAAAAATACAAGGTTGAGACAGCCGTGAAGGCGTTCCAACAAGTGACATGCAATCAAATCTTATAGCTAAATCTGAAATATAACCTTGAAATGATGTGTCTATTGATTATACCCTCACTTAGAGAGATTATTTTTCCAAGGGGAAAGCAGTTGATTAGAACAGGTGCAAATATATATATATACATATATATATATATATATATATATATATATATATAGAAAATAAATAAAAAAATGTATTTCCTGCTCAGAGTTACAATAAACGCAGTTATTCCACTGTATTCTAGGAACCTGGGTGTCACAACTGAATTTTGGGAGGCATCCCATTTCTTCTTGCCTAGAGCTTAACTGGACTATTGTGGACTGTGTATTGGCCTTGGGATTTGTGAACTTCCCTTATTGAATTAGGGAATCTTAGTTTACATGTAGGTTTTCACTCATTCTCTGAATAGTTGTTCTCCACTGGAGAAACTGTATACATATGTCCATAGTTCATAATGAAAGTGTTCACTTCTGGTTTTCGCATAAACAAGGTGTGAGACTATTTACTGCGTGCCTGTATCCTGAGTGGGGAGTGGTCCTGTTCTGAGACCACTTATATCCTGTCTGCATTAACATCTGCACATATTCTTGGGGTTTGTCTCTATACTGAAGCCTGAGGTAACAAGAACTACACGATCCTGGTGTGAATTAGGTTCTTATCAAGCCCCATTAAAGAAGCAGGTCATGATAATTGTTGGAAGTGCTGGGACCTATGTAAAATACAGTAAGATGGCAACATATTGAGAGATGACCATGACAGAGCTAAGATGAATCTTCAGGCTCAGAGGATTGAACAGGACAGCAGGGATGACTAAATCAACAATGGTAAAGGAGGTGCTCCTAAATGATGAACTATGCTTAGTAGAGGGAGGTCTAGAGGATGGGGTAAGAACATTACAGGTGACCCCAACCGCAGGACCTGTGCCTATCCTGTCTGCAACAAAGGAGGAAGATGTGTCCAAAAGGTACCAAAGATGGATGGAGATACTGCCTGCAGATTTAACCAAGGATGAGCAGAGGGACCTCCTGACACAGATCATACAGGAGGTACAGTGGGAGTGGAGAGGGGTATGCAACTGCCCTTTCCCACCTCTTGTGGTTGGGGAATGTTTATCCCCAGTAGAAACATAGCATTGTGATACCTAGAAAGGACTGTCAAGGAATGGGCCTTTTAAATTAATGGATGGTGTTCCTGGGACTATCGCCAGGTCACAAGCTAATGGAATGGCTGGAAGAATTGGTATGTGAGGAGGTCGTCCTGGAGGATCAAAATGCTGTTTGGGTGGGAACTGTTGGGATACCTCATAGGGGGCTGTTTTTCATTGGGGCTGGAAGAGGCACTTGGGGACATTGTATATGGGGATACGGATTGTGGCTTGAGGACGGAAAAAAGACAGCTGAGTTTGTTAAAAAAGTGCTGTCAAATGCTGGCACTGGAGCTAGGTTCCCAAACAGCTAGCTTACTCAGGCCTCTGATCCTTTAGGAGTTACAGCTGAAGGTGGAGTATGTAGAATTGCTAGATGAATCATCCCTGGAGGGGTTGTGGCCACCTAGTTGGGAGAGGTCATGCCAGTCAGGCATGGAACAGAACCACCTTGTAGAGACTACAGGGACCAAGCTAAATTTTTCATAGGCTGGGTCAGAGGGAAAATATATGGGCAGTTGGGATAGTTCTGATATCAGGGATTTTAAAAGGAACAAGGACGCATTCAGGCAATGGGTTAAATGTGAAGAGGAATAACTGGTCCCCTAAAGGTGCTGAGCCTCGCCCAGCTAGAGGCATGAGGACATGGCCTAACCATAGCATTGCCAGGCCCAGGGGAAGAACTGGGGGAAAGCTACCCTGTTGCTGGAGTCAGGGAAGAAACAAATGCACTCTACTACTGGACTGTAAACATAGTGGGGAGGCTCAATGGATAATTATGGCCCAGTAGTCTGTCACAGACCCTGGGGCAAAAACAGCAAGCAACCCTGCTCTTCAGCCTGCACAAGAGGCAGTAACAGCTGGTGCTCTACATACCAGGCACCTCAAGATGGAGAGAGCCAGGAGTGTCCAGAGACCTAAAGAGCCAGAGGGAGGTGAGAGCTGCACCCAGATGGTGGTTCCGTAGAAAGGAGACTGGAAGACAGTGAGCTAGGCACAACCCCAATGAGTGGAATCCCCAGACAAGGCACAGACTGGCAGGTACAGTACTCAGTGGAACTATTCTTTTATTAAATGCCCCAGAAGAATGTTTTCCCTAAAGAAGGGGGAAGGATAGGACATTGGCCTTCGCTTTAGGGGATGAGGAAGTGATAACCCCTGATGAGCAGTCACTTAAACTGGCTTTTCCCCTGAATCCACCTGAATTAAGCCAGAAAGCCCAAAAAATCACACAGTGGACAGGGGAAGGAGCAGACATGGGGAGGGGAAAAATGTACTGACTTGGTTGGGGAGGTGGGGCCCCAGGATTAATCCAGATTTGTTAACGACTGGATGGGTCAGTTTTCCTGGATTGCCACAGAGGGTACCCCAGGGTGTGGTTTGTCACCTGGCCTCCCTGCATTGACTCCCCTTGCAGCTGACCAAATACACTGTTTGTGGGCCTCTAACATTGGAAAGGAGGGGGTTGGCTACTGAACCACAACAAATTATGCCAGAACTGCCCATTACTCTGGCATGGCTGGCACCAGAGAATGTCACTAGTCCACTTTACAACTCCAGCATCCCAGTTCATCCGGAAAAAAAAGTCTAGGCCTGACAAAGGGAAACTTGTACTCCTGAATTTTACCAATGGGACTGAGCACCAAGGTTCTGCATGACCTACTCGCCGGGGTGTACTATTTCCCGTGGACTACCTGGAAGGTCCTCCAGGACAGTGATCTTGATGCTGTAACATGCTGCCAGTCATCTAGGCAATATGCTGCATTGACAAAGGGGGGGAGGGGAGGCAGTTGTCACAACCTGATTTCGGGGGGCAAAGGGGGACCCTTTGCCACCCAATTTATTCATGCCCAGAGCTTTACTGGACTATTGTAGACTGTGTATTGGCCCTGGGATTTGGGAACTTCCCTGGTTTAAAATATGATTACAATATTCTATGTAGGTTTTGTATGGTTTAGAACGGCAGGGTACCTGTGATACTTGTGGTCACTGATATCCTGCCTGCATCATCATCCGCATACTTGAGCGTTGTCTCTTTCCTGAAGTCGACTTTTGTGCCAGAGGTAATAAGAACTACACGTTCCTGCTAGAGTAAGTTTTAATTGGGTTCTTATTAAGCCCCATTGAAGAAGCAGGTCATGACACTGGACGGGGACATGCAATACCATTTTAAACATGGCTTCCATTAAGCATATGCCTGTTGTATTACACAGCTTTAAGCAAAGCACAGGATGGATTATGTACAAGCCAGGAAACCTACCCACAGCCAGCACTGTTTCAAGGTTACTGCCTTTCATCAGTATGGGCTTGTTCTTAGCTTGTGTAACACATTTTATTGGGAGGTAGTTTACCACAACAATCATTTAATTTATGGTGGGCAAAAGAGTGATAGAAGCAGAGCTTTACAGAGCTTCCATCTCACTTGGATCAAGATTATGTGGCCATAAATCTACCTTTCTAACGTGATAAAACTAAATTGAAGTTTAAATAAACAAATTTAAGACATGATGAAAGGGTCCACTGAGAGCTATACTGTAGTGGTAGCCCATTTTTAGGTGGAGAGTTTCCAAGACCTTTGAGATTTGATGGTTAAAGAGCAGATGCTACAGACATGCCAACCAGATATTAAGATATAAAAAGCAGAAGGAGAGTGTGTCTGTCTGCACCAGAACAAGCAGAGTGCCAGGATCTAGGGTATATGGGAAAGTGGGTTGTGACAGAGATGCCCTCAGTGGCATCATTGGCAGTCAGGTCACACTAAAGACATTGTGACGATCCAGGGGTAGGGGCTATTACTGCCCAGGGCCACCTGCTATATACTATGGGCCTCATTCAATTGCAATTTGGCCAATTTAATAGGGCTCTATATAAGCATATTTTTTCAAGAAGTTTTTAGTTAGTGAACTTCTTTCTAAAAGCAACATCTTTACTAACTAAAAACTTCTTTAAAAAGGTATGCTATGTGCTTATTTAGAGCCCTATTCAATTGGCTAAATCGCAATTGAATGAGGGCCTATGAGTTTTAATACCCACAACGATCACTTGGGTTCTTTGAACTCCCAGCACCAGCCCCTTGATATCTGGCTTCTGTATCAGTCAAGAATCAGCACATCCAGGAGTCTCACTAACCTTCCTGTTGTAGTGACCAGGACAAGTTACTTGCAGGGTGGACAAAGGATTAGTATTGCAGCCACCAGTAGCAAATAAGAGAACATACCATTTCTATATGTCTCATCAGTGAACTGACTTACTTTTGGAAAGTCAACAATATTAATAGGGGTTAGATACAGAGGGTAGGGTGTACAACACAACAATAACAGGAAGTGGCAGACAAACACAAGAGATTGACTCTACTTGGGGTCTAATAGTCTGGCATCCCTGCAATAGTCTGGCACCTGTGAACAATAGGCCACCCTCTAAATACACATAATGCTGTTTCCATGCCTAGTGGTCCAGACCTCAAATTGAGTATATTAACTTTATCTGGCAAACAATGGTACAAAACAGATTACAATACAATGTAGGTGTTTATGCACATAGTCCAGTGGCTGGAGCCAAGCAGTCTGTCCTTTATGGTCGCTGAATGGGCTAAGATCCCTGAACTGGAAAAGGGGTTCATGGCAGAAGTAATACAGACAGAGTCTCACAATAATGGTCACAATAAATGTCCAAAATCATCTGTCCCAGTTTAATCTGCTACTAACATCAAATGCATCTGTCCTGCAAGAGCTACCAGCAATGAAATCCATCTATCCAAAGGAGATTAAGATCAGCAATTATTTTCAATTAAAAGTCTGTAAACTTAACCTTAATTTTGTTTATTTGTTGGGTTTCTGTTAGAATGTTAAATATAGTCTACCAAGCACTGTCCGTCAATACCCAATAACTCATTCTTAGAAGCCCAGTACCAATATTTGACACACACAAAAAGAAAAATCCCAGTACCCAGGAACAAAAAAGTGTAACATTTTCCTATGTCCAGATGAAACATGGAATACTAATGGATGATTTTCTGTTAGTGCTGAACAAGCAATTCAGAGTGGCATCATGCTATTTAAGGCATAAATCAGTCCAGAAAAATGACAAATATTCCCATTGGTTTAGATAAACTTTGAATACAAAAAAAGTGTATGAAGAAACTCTTCTTTCACTGAATTAATATATTAAAGATGTCAGCTCTGCATGAGAGATATTCAAGCACAAAGCCAAGCTTTATTTACAAGCATTAAACATGGAACAATAGTTGTGAATATATCATAATTACAACAATTAAAAGTTATAAGAAATATGAATAACCAAATAGAAACTAACTTTACATAACCTATCGGGACCCCTGCAGCCCCCCATATTAACCCCTTTGCAGCTGGCATCGCCGATCGGCATAGATCAGGCCCCTGCTGCATTTAAAAATGTTAAATTCCCGCTCTCGGCTCCTTAAAAGGCCTCTGTCACACTATTAGCCAATCCTGACCGCGGCACCTAAAATTAACCCCCTTCTATGCTGCGGGTTCTCATCGGGACCCCCAAAGTGTCCCCACATTAACCCCTTGCTGCAGGGGTCCGTAGGGATCCCTGCAGCCCCCCCACATTAACCCCTTTGCAGTGGTGGCCCCCGATTGGCACTGATCGTGACCCTGGTGCATTTAACATTTTAAATTTCCTGTCTCGCGGGTCCTTAAAGGACCGAAAAGGTCCTGAAAGGACACGATCTAAAAAATATTAACCCCTACCGCGCGGGGTACTATAAGTACCCCCCCAGGCAACTAAAACTAACCCCATCACTCATGGGGTTCTAAACAGACCCCATAAGCCCTTAATTAATCCTGTTACTCATGGGGGTCAATACAGATCCCCATAAGCCCTTAATTAACCCTATAACTCATGGGGCTCTATACAGAGCACCATGAGCACTTAAATGAACCCTATAACTCATGGGGCTTTATACAGAGACCCATGAGACTATATTTACCCTGCTCAGTCCATAGGGGTCTATATAGATCCCTATAGGACACTATCCCTAGGTTAAACCTACAAGTGCCATGAGGGTCCTCCAGGACCCTCATGACAAAGTCTAAGCACTACACTACACTTTTAACCCTAAATATAACCCATTACCTATACCAAACCCTATCTAACCCTAACTGGGCAAATCTAACCCCATCTAGCCTTATTTTGTCCCATCATTTATGAAGGTCTATACAGACCCCCATAAGCATCTAGTTAACCAAATCAGTCCCATAGGGGTCTATGAAGACCCTCATAGGACAATTAGAAACCTATTATTAACCCCATAAGTGCCATGAGGTTCCTCCAGGACAATCATGTCACTAAGTACAAACACTACACTACACTTTTCCCTCCCAATAAACCACTAAATCTAAACAAACCCCCCTCTACCATAACCTATTAACCTCTACCTACCTAACACTACCTCCATAACCCCCTATTAAGCCCCCACCCTACTAATTACATAAAATAAAATAAAACAAGGTACATAAAATAAAAAAAAAACATCACAACCCCCTAACTACAGTATTGTACTTAGTTGTATATTTATAATGTATTTTTGACTGTTTAGTTATGTGTATTTGTAAATGCCTTTTCCTTTGCAGGTGTGTAATTATTATTTTTATTTTATGTAGTGTGGGGGGGGGGTTGTGATGTTTTTTTTATTTTATGTACCCTAGGTTTTTTTATTTTATGTAGTGGTGGTGGGGGGGGGGGGTTGATGCTTATAAAGCACCATAGGTTATACGGTTAATAAAGGCTTATGGGGGTCTGTATTGATCCCCATGAGTGACAGGGTTAATTAAGGGCTTATGGGGGTCTGTATTGACCTCCATGAGTGACAGGATTAATTAAGGTTTATGGGGGTCTGTTTAGAGCCCCATGAGTGATGGGGTTAGTTTTAGTTGCCTGGGGGGTACTTATAGTACCCCCCATGGCAGGGTCTAATATTTTTAGCCCTGGTCCTTTAAGGACCCACGAGATGGGAAATTTAAAATTGTAAATGCACCGGGGTCACGATTGGTGCTGATCGGGGATCCCTGCTGCAAGGGGTTAATGTGGGGCAGCGGGGGGTCCCTATGGACCCCCTCAGCAAGGGGTTAATGTGGGGACATTTTGGGGGCCCCAATGGGGAACTCCAGAATAGAGGGGGGTTCATTTTAGGTGTGGCGGCCAGCATTGGCTAATAGTGTGCCGCGGGCCCTTTAAGGAGCCACGTCGGGGAACCTCAAAGTTTTAAATGCAGCAGGTGCCTTATCTATGCCGATTGGGGACCCCCGTCTGCACGGGGTTCATGTGAGGCGGCTGCTGAGGTCCCTTTAGACTCCTGCAGCAAGTGGTTAATGCATGTCACTTCGGGGGTCCCGATGGGTATCCCCAGCATAGAGTTGGTTAATTTTAGGTGCTGGGGGGTAGTTGGAGTCCCCCCCACGGCAGGGCTTATATGTGGGACTGTCGCGGAGGTCCTGTTCAGGACCCCAGCAGCAATTGATAAGGTGTGGGAGCCTGCAAGATCATCTCACGGGCTATCACTCCTCAGGTAGATTTTCTCCGTGTTGATACGGACGGCACTGCTGCGTAGCTCACACATTGCTCGCAGCAGGGCTAATTTAATAGCGTAACTTTGAGAAATTTGCAGCACGTTTAAGTAGAAGCCTCGTATCTACGAGGCTTGAATTTAATAAGGCTGATTATGTCTGGTCTAGGTTTAATAAAATAATCTGTCACTGTTTTCTTTTCTAGAGAGAGTTTAATCCATGGACATAATGGGAAATTATCTTAAGTGTCATTTTATATGTTCCATGATGATTGTTACTCCACACAAACCACCTAAGAATTTTGTTTTCAAGTCCATGACCAACATACAAACAATTACACTTTCAACATATATTTTCAATACTATTTGCTTCCTACAAAAAAAATGATAACATTATCTTATGTTAAATTGACCTTATTCCAATAGGGCCAGTTAAAATAAATACATAAAAAAACTGGTTTTGTCTTGGAAACAGCATCTATCTAAAGTTGCTACTATGAACAATTAATATTTCCCCTTCTATTTTTCCCTTTAATTTACTTTTACAAAATATATTATTTTCAGTGCTTGTTCTTTTAATTAGTAATATTAAATCTAATATTTCTGATATCTGTTGCTAAATTTGTCATTATCACTAATATTTACCATTCCTTTCTTTTTTTCCCCTCATTCTCCCTCCTTTATTTATATATATATATAGGGGGAGAGAGTTGTTTAATTTATTTAATCACCAACTGGTAATCCCTATTCCATGAGAAGTTTTTCTCCCTCTGCTTTATTTTTATAACAGGTTTCTTGTCAATGTTCTTTATAATTTCTATTTGGAAAGTGTGCCACCATCTGAATCTTATCACTTCCTTTCTGAGCATAATTGTAATATTTGTGAATCCTTTCCTTTTTAATAGAGTCAGCGTTGACAAGTCAAAAAAAATGTTTTCATAAGGATGACTAAGATTTTTAATTTCTCTTGAAATGTTCAAAATGTCTTCCATATAAGAAATAAAATATATATTGACAATAACATTTCTAGGTGTATCTTTATTAAGTTATTTTGGTAATAGAATTCCATGGCCCTCATTCAATTGCGATTTGGCCAATTGAATTGTGCTCTAAATAAGCACATAACATAATATTTTTTAAATAAGTTTTTAGTTAGTGAAAACCTTGCTTTTGGATAGATGTTTACTAAGTAAAAACTTCTTTAAAAAAATATGTTATGTGCTTATTTAGACCCCTATTCAATTGCCCAAATTGCAATTGAATGAGGGCCATATACTTTGTCTCACATACTTTCAATTGGAGATTTTGGTCTATTCTGATTACGTTGCTGACTACGTTGCTTCTTTAGTCTGTTAGTAAGATATTTACCGGATTTATTACCGTATAGAAAGTGGGATTGCTGATATCTCCAAAGGAGATTATCAGCTTGTAACTGGAGAATTTTTTTGATTTGATTATGTATCTCCGTAATTTTTCTAGCTTTTGTAGCTTTTCTAATTCTATATAAAGGAGATTTAGTGACTTGCCCTGATTTCTCTTATTTTCGGCTGCTCTAGCGATTAGTATCCCTCGGATAAACGACTTGAAGGCGCACCATAATGTCTTTGCTGACTTTACCGAGTCCTTATTTATTTAAAAAAATTCCTGTATATTTCTTTTGATAGCGGAAACAGATTCGTTTTTTTTTAATGGGTTGATTTTCCAGCTGTTCTTAGGCAACACCTTATTTGTCTCTTCCAAGATAATACTGTTGATAGAATGGTCTGACCAAGGTGCCAAAATTATTTCAGAATGTTCTATCATTCGCACTGTGCTTGCATCTGCAAAAATATAGTCTATACGAGAATAGGATTGATAGCGATTAGAGAAAAAGGTGAATTATTTTTGGTCTGGATGGAACACCCTCCAGGAGTCTAGTAGTTCATAGCTCTTAATCAAGCTAGAGAACTCAGAGGCGGCTTTACTGATATGGGTTTCCGACTTGACTTTGTAGGACCTCTGTTTATCCATTAGCACATTAGTTACCAGGTTAAAGTCCCCACATAACATAATCAATCCCTTTTTAAATTTAAAAATATCTCTTAGTACATTTTTAAGATATCTATTTTGGTTTTTATTTGGCAAATAGACATTAACCAAGGTTATCAATCTATTGTTTATATGGCCAATCCATATTATATATCTCCCCAAGGGATCTATTTTTTAAAATTCTTCAGCCACCACTAACCATTTGTTAAAGAAGATCGAGACTCCTTTTGATTTGTTCTTATATGTGGAGTCAATTCTAGGTGGGTAAGATTTATTGGACATATATTGCACTGACTCCCTCTTTAGGTGGGTTTCTTGAAGGCAGAGAATATCCGCCTGAATCTTATTAGAATTCAAAAAGGCTATTTTCCTCTTTGTTGCTGAGTTCAGACCATTTACATTATGCGAGATGATTTTTAATCCTTTACCCATTGGCAAGGTTTTTAGATTCCTCCCATGTCATAAGTAATAAAATTACCACTTTACATTGCCTCAGATAATTCCAAGATACAATCATCATTCTTCCAACATAAACATTCATACATATTGAACCTAAGTCAACCAACATCCTGGACTCTGGTTAACAGGGCGATAGCCTGATATAGGGAAATGTCAGGGGTGGTTATCCACCTTTGGTAGGGAGATCTGCAGATAAGCAAAGGAAAGACAAGAAAAGAGAAAGGAGAAGAGAAAGGAAAAAAAAATAGAGGAGAGAAGAAACCATTGAAGAGCTTGCTTGTTAAGTAATGGGTTAAGCAAGAATATATGCCCTTGCAAAACCAATGTAGATGGTTATAAACTTCTAGAAGAATATATTAACCCTTAACACTCCTCCAGTAAGGGGGGCGGAATACATAACTTCCTTTCCCAGCCCTGCCTCCGTTGCCCACCACCCCTCCCCCATCTCACCACCTCCCTATCCTCTTTAGGTGCCGTGATATTGTATTAAGAAAGTATCCCCTTCCAGAGGGTAGTGAGAGTGTAAGACATCCTACTTCTAATGGATGAGCATTAACCTCTAAATGTGAAACTACATATTATATACTAAATTCAGATATGTGCCATAGAAATTATTATGAGGTATTCCCCTTTAAATTGGGAGACCAAAGTGGCTAAGGAGAAAAAAAACAAAAAAAAACACTTATATCATATAATCCTATAAGGGAATTCTCAATTATATAGTCAAGGGAAGTGGTGAGAGAGAGAACGGACGGATCCGGGGAGAAGAGAGGAAAGGCGTAGGAGGCAGGAAACAGAGAAATTACATATGGGAGGAGATCCTTTTTCAACTTTATACCCTATGAAAATCTTCTTCTAATCTATCTAGTGAACTATCAATATTTCCTAGTAAGTCTAGAAACATTGTCCCCTACTGTATATGGGTACATTTACACTTTTTAGCCAGGTCAAGTTACTGGCAGACAGTATCACTTTTTCAGCCCCTTTAACTTCCTTAACTATATCCATCTGCCATTCTTTCAGCAATTTTATACCTTCCTGGACTGTTTTAATCCTATACCAATTTAAATCCTTATATACTAAAATACCAGTTGGAGAGATCCATTTATACTTAATTTCTCTCTGTCTTAATATCTGGGTTATTTCTGAGAATTCCCTCCTCCTAGCTAGTGTCTGAGCTGCTAAATCTGTAAATATTTTGATATGTTCATATGGGGAGGGTAGACCTTTCTTTTCATATGAGTCCCTTACAATTGTTTCTTTGTATGATCTAGAGTGCAATCTCAGGATAACGTCTCTTTATCTAATTGTCTGGCTGGATACTGTCAATAGTATTTTCTGATTTTGAAGTATTTGGGACTAATTTCCCCAATAAGTCCTCCACATAAGTTTTCAAATTGTTCTCTGGTATCGTCTCCGATATGCCTCTCAAACGCAGATTATTTATCCTACTGCGGTCTTCAATTGAAGTAATTTTTAGCTGCAGGTCCTCTAATTTGTTTTCCAGAGTCGAAGTGTATTTTAGTAAGCTGTTATTATCTGAAATTAATTTGTCACAGACTTTTTCGACCAAGTCCACTCTTTCCTTAACTTCTTTAATGAGTTGTGTATTTTCAGTGATTTTTTTGGTCAGGTCTGCCACGAGGCTGGTTTGAAAGTTTTGAAATAGTTCTCTCATTTTTGAGTATGTCAGGGTTTCTTCTTCATCAGAAAAGGAGCTCCCCGTGCTCACAGTTTGGGAGGCTTTTTCTGGCGAGTGATAAGCCCCCTCATTAAGGTGAGTTTCTTCCTCAGTATTAAAGGTATTAGCTTTACCTTTGCTCCTGGGATAAAAAATATTCGATGTTGTTAAAATTTCAGCTCTTTTGTCTCTTGCTTTCGTTTTAGACGGCATCTTTGCAAGTTTGCCTTTAAATGTAGGCCTGCGTATATCAGGATAAATTTCCACCAGAAATTTGAGTAAACACATTAACTGAGAATTCACTGGGGAGACTTCAGTTTACCTGGCGTGCCCTCTAGTGTCAAGGCGCAATTTCCAGAACTCAGCTGCAGCACCCTGCCTTTCCCATTAGCAGTTATACTCTACTATGAAACTGACTATTGGCTAATGTTCCCCTTGAAACTGCTTTCCATGGGCATAGCTGTTAGCCTATATAACTAGGAGCGGGAGGGGGCGCTGTGGAGCTGATAGAACTATTGTTGTTTGTAAACCTCCGCCCTTTAATAATTATTTTTAGTTTGGGAAACTTGTTGTCTTATTTATAATGTCCAAATTTTAAGATATTGGAGGTTTAAGGAATTTAAGATTTGGAAAAGCTTCTGCTTATTTGTCCGTACACCTTTTAGCCTTTCTTTTTTCTCTTTTCTCCCTCTTTTATCTAGTCTGTATGGCCTTTGGCCAATATCATTATGTATTTCGCTCTAGATATGGAGTTGACAATTCACCAATAAAATGAAGACATGAGAGTTATTATTACCTCACTGATGCAGGCCCCAAAGTGTCTCAGGGAGTCTGGAAATGTCTTTATATAAGTATAACATACCTCTTAAATGTCCAGATCGTTTCCTGTGTTCCAATTTCTTCACCTTACCCTCCAGCATCCAGACTGACCGTTCCCAACTATATTCCGGATTTCACTAAGGCAATATGTACAGGAACATCAACTCCCTCCATGTATATTTTATCCCTGAACCAGTGTAAGTGAAGCACCTCCTAGGTCAGGCATTATCCACAAAAGCACCTCCAGCTTCTCCTGCTCTCCCAGGCTGTCTCCAGCTGCCTGTCATCAGCGTCAGTAGGAGCCCACGGACTTCTCCCCAGATCTTAGGCTAACTTGGGGCTTGTAACAGTCGCCAGGGAGAGCTCAGGTCGTCTGTGTGGTTCTGGAACCAGTCTCCGGTGTGTTTAAAATTGGCGCGGTTTTCCGGAGCTCTATGAGCCTCCCCGCTTCTCTTGACGTCTCCTCCCCCTTCTCCAGGGCCCTGCGCACCACACACTATGTTTCACTCTGTATGGCTACCGCTCCCCCATTATCACTGGCAGCGTTGCCGGGGGTTCTACCCTCAATTATGGAGAGAGTGGCGTCGTTCTGGTAGCACTTGTGCAGTCTCCCCCTCTCTGCTTGTTGGCTCAGCTCCTCATCTCAGCAGTGCTGAAGTCTCCCTACCACCCTGAAGCTAGCTGTAAGCTAGCACGACTCCATTTCCTGTCACGCCCCCCAGAAGAAAAAAAATCTGTTATATACAGTATTTACTCAAATCTGTTCTAGAGATTGTTTCTTCAACCCCTCTAATTCTGATATTATTTTGTCTAACATGATCTTCCTGCAAGATAGAATTAACCTTAAGTATTTCAATCTCTTCTTCTAAAGATTTTACATAATTAAGAATCAAGCTATTCTCACTTATAAGTTTATGCAATCTCTAGTTCTTGCAATTTCCAAGATATATTTCCATATATATTTTTAGATATATTTTTATATATATTTTTCTGGTGTTCTTGAGAATATATTGTCTAATTTCTGTCTAAAGATGCTTGAAAGTCAGATAAAAGTTTCTTCATATTAGAAACTGTTATTTTCTATTCCCCCATTGAATTGTCTCCAAATGGAGGTTCTTCAAAATCTGATAATGTTTTATTTATATTGGAAAAAGGCAAAGCAGAATGAGTAGGAGTTTGTAAGTGCGAGGAATCAGGAGTTTTTCCTTTAAAGAAAAACAATTGGGCAATGACTTTGAATTAGTTTTGTTGTCTTTAGTTTTAGATTTAGTAACTGTTGATTCTTTATTCTTCATCTTAAAGATATTTCTAAAAATTAATTTAAGATAAGTTATTAATTTTCTATCTCTTATTATATTACTCCTTTAATCCAATTATCATACTGTGGACCCAATTCATTTTTTTAATTACCTGATCTTAATTTTAAGCAACACAATAAATTTTGCTATTAGTCTCAACTACTCATACTTGAAGTGTTTTCATATATTGTTTATAAGCATTGCTCTTTGTCACAACTGGATGGACTGGGCTCAATAGTTGTTTTGGTTATTTAATATGTTGTTATGTTAATTACTGTATGTTATACTGTAAGTTCAGTTATAACCAGATCATGAGGGGTTAACTGACAGTTAGAATATTGTGATGTCGGCAGAAACTGCAATGTATAGAGTCAGTTATGACATGGGAACCAAAAAGAGGTAACTGGAGGTAGAGTAAGTGATTTTTATGTTAGGCTCTCATCCCCAGGATAAGCTCAAGGAAATCTGGGAAGGGCCCTACCCCATGACAAAGAAGTTGAACCTCCATACATATGTGGTCATTTTTTAATTCAATGTTTTTTTATTATTTATCAATACAAAACAACATTATATACATCCAAAGTGACTTAAAATCAAACAAAACATATACAATCTTTCAAACATACACTCATAAAATCGTCGCAAGAAAGGTTATTTATCCTTGTCATTTAATATAAAAGAGGACATCATTATTGTGTCTTAAAGGACCATCCAATATAATAGAAGGAGAAAAGAAAAAGGAAAATGTGAGCATTGAGCCCTTAATCATAAGGATTTATGCATTACAGACTTTCTTATTTCTTTACATCTTACTTCCTTCCTTCCCTTTTCATCTCCACATATTTATCCCATATATTCCACTTTGTTGACAACCCCTTAATTTTCCCTTGACAACTTTGGTTTATATGGTCAAAATCTCTATTTCTGTTTATAATTCTAAAAAATTCGGGAATTGAAGGCATTGTACTCATTTTCCAAGATTTGGAGATTAATCCCTTAATTACCAGTAGAATATGTGATAACAGATAATAAAACTTCGGAAATTGTTTAAGATGTAAATGTAATATTAAAATTTCCATATTAAAAGGAATTTCTTCCTCAAATACCTCTGATAACAACGCAACACACTTCCTCCAAAAAGATCTTAATTTAATACAGTCCCACCAAACGTGAATGGTATCAGCCCTTAGCCCACATTCTTTCCAACACAGTATGGCATCTTTCTTTACAATTTTACTAATAAATTTAGGCGTGTAGAGCCACATATTAATAATTTTAAAGTATAATTCATAATAAGCCAGAAATCTTGCTGATATTCTAACTATTTTAATAGTATTCTGCCATTCCTCAATATAGCTAAGAAATCTTCCTTCTTTCTCCAACTCTATCATTCCTGCAGTTTTACCCCATTGCTCATTCAAGTAAAGGATCTTTTGGCATCTCGATATTCTATGAGTATTCTTATTATTATATATCATTAGTTCAAATGTAGATAAAGATTTCATATTTTTCTTTTTAAATCCTCTCTGTTTAAGTAGGTTCTGAATCGACATAAACTGCAGCCACATATTTTTGTTTAGTTTAAATTTTTCCCGAAATTTTGGCCAACTAAAATTCCTTCATTTAGTAATCTCACTGGAAATTCTAGCTTTTTTCCCCTGTAAAATATATCGATCTATATCTCTCTGATTTTTTTTTAGCCAGTATTCTGGTGGTACCTCTGGCATTGATCTAAAAATATATGTTAATTTGGGAATAGCTATCATTTTGACTACCGTAATTCTTGCTGTCCATGATAGATAAATCGATCTCCAATCTGTGAGGATCTTTAGTATTTTTCTATGAATAGTAGCCAGGTTGTTTTTTAAAATATTGTTTAGATCAAAAGACTTATACCCAAATGATTTATTTCTTTTAGTACTACAATTAAAAGGGTAGAGATCTCTTAGCCTATTTTTAATTTCAAGAGGAATGCCCCTAGTAATAATATCAGTTTTTTGTCTATTAATCTTAAAATATGAGATTCTACCAAACTTGCACAGTATTTTATCAACGTTAAATAGTGATTTCTCTGGATCGGTGTGGGTAATAATCATATCATCTGCGTATACCGTTGCCTTATGTAACGGAACCCATCACTGTTTTACCCTGTTTTATGGTTATTTAATTATTGATCCTACTGTTATACTGTATGTATGTTGGTTTATGCTCTGCAGAATATTAGCCCAGACTATTGCAGACCTTGGCATAATAGATAATCCTATTACAGAGACTCCTCATAAGATAAGGAAGTCTATTGTATAAAGTGTTTTCATTATCACACATAAGAACAAAGAAGTATAATCTGATCAATGTCTGATTGTATCAAAGTAGCCAGGTAGCCTCAGGGAGGTGTGACCACACCTATTGTCTCTCTATGTGTATTGTGTGGCCAACTATGGGGGATGTGTATTGCCTGTGGGAAGAGATGTGTATATATATTTCTGCACAACAAAATAAAGACAGTATTCTTTTGACTCCCAATTGAGTGTCGTCCAATATGGGAGGTTGGGGATGGTGAGACTGTAGTGCTTCTTGGATATTTTACCGTATACCAGCGGAGATATTGGATTCGTGTTCCAACTCTGTTACATTTGGTGGCAAGTGGCGGAATTGTTCCCACGGTCAGAAGGGCAGGTACAGGACACCATTCCGTGGAGTTACAAATTGAGGCTAGTATCCGTACAGCGCCCCTGGCTACAGCAGGATGGAACCGGCTAGTTTTCGGACAGCGTTCCATGATGAGGAGGAGGAGGCGGCCGCGGACTACAGGGATGCAGACAAAAAGGAACTCATGGAGGGAGACCGGGCAGCTGCTACAGCACCTCTTACGGACAGCACACAGAATGAGTTTGGAAGAGAACTCCAAAGCAGACTGGCCTTTTTCCCAGGTACGCTTCCCACAATAACCTTGGAATGGTTAATGGCAGATGTCCACGAATACATAATGGAAAAGTAGCGGGCACAGGGGCGGTCCATCTTGGGAGCTGCTAACCCACCTCCCACCATTAACCCCCCCCCCCCCCCCCCAGCACTGTGTCCGGGTGGTGGGAACTACCAAACCTCTCCACGGTACATCAGGTGCCACACGTGTAACCAGCAGGGCCACATGCAGAGAGACTGTCCCAGAAACAGAAACCGCTCCACGTGGAATACTCCAACTAATTCCCCTCCCAGCGACAGTGTGTATCCCAGGGAGCAGAAGGTGCCGTCCTTCCTCCCCAGCGGCAGTGTGTACCCCAGGGAGCAGAAGGTGCCGTCCTTCCTCCCCAGCGGCAGTGTGAACCACAGGGAGCAGAAGGTGCCGTCCTTCCTCCCCAGCGGCAGTGTGAACCACAGGGAGCAGAAGGTGCCGTCCTTCCTCCCCAGCGACAGTGTGTATCCCAGGGAGCAGAAGGTGCCGTCCTTCCTCCCCAGCGGCAGTGTGTACCCCAGGGAGCAGAAGGTGCCGTCCTTCCTCCCCAGCGGCAGTGTGTACCCCAGGGAGCAGAAGGTGCCGTCCTTCCTCCCCAGCGGCAGTGTGTACCCCAGGGAGCAGAAGGTGTTGTCCTTCCTCCCCAGCGGCAGTGTGTACCCCAGGAAGCAGAAGGTGCCATCCTTCCTCCCCAGCGACAGTGTGTATCCCAGGGAGCAGAAAGTGCCGTCCTTCCTCCCCAGTGGCAGTGTATACCCCAGGGAGCAGAAGGTGCCGTCCTTCCTCCCCAGCGGCAGTATGTACCCCAGGGAGCAGAAGGTGCCGTCCTTCCTCCCCAGTGGCAGTGTGTACCCCAGGGAGCAGAAGGTGCCGTCCTTCCTCCCCAGCGGCAGTGTGTATCCCAGGGGGCCGAAGGTGTCATCCTTCCCCCCCAGCGGCAGTGTGAACCCCAGGGAGCTGAAGGTGTCGCCCTCTCCCCCCAGCGACAGCGTACCCTAACAAGAGGAGACACCAATCTCCCAGACGGCGCAGATGGGACAGTGGTCTCTGTGCCTGACCTACCGGGATACTGGACAGCCTGTCCAGATCCCCAACTACCCTCACTGCGACAACCGGAGGAGGGGGTAAGTACAAATTCCCCTCCCCAGCTAACTCCTAATGTGGCCCCAGGGTTAACAGAGGAAATGTTAACCCCCACTGACCCCCACCTTTCCCTGGCTACTGAGCCGGAATATGTCCCAAGTACCCCAGCAGAAGAGCTGACAGCGGGGCAGAGTGCAGTCGGCCTCTGCCCTCCCTTTGTCCCTTGTACAGAGCAGGATGTCCTGCAGGTTATACCAGCAGAAGAGCTGGCATCAGGGCAGAGTGCCACTGGCCTCTGCCCCTCAAGTCCCCTCAGCGTGTTGCCCCATCACCACAGCGAAATATCCAGGTGCCTGGTTAGACTTCCCCCCAAAGGGAAGATGTGTGACGAAGTGCCCATCGCCACTTTGTCCTGGAGAGGACATATTGCCAGCCTCCTGCCCTGCGACTATGGCCCTGGGACATATTGCCCTTTAAAAACTGTATTCGGCCATACCAGAGTGTGTGTCCCTCATTCTGGCCCTTTAAATACAGGGGGGTCATTCAGTACTTGCCCTGTGTGAGCGGTGATACCCCCAGATAGCTATGCCATGGAGCCCATTCATATAATGAAAGACTATGGGAAAGACTTTAGCTACATGGCATTTGAACTGTGTGTTATGTATAAAAGGTGACTTTATGTATTTTAAAGTGGTTTATGTTTTTTTGCAACCATGTGCTCAATGGAGTCTGCCTCTATTCTTGGATAATTGGATTACTTTCCCCATTGTCTCCAGTACAGAGGCCTCTGTAAAACCTGTTTGTAAAATGTATTTTCCCTCTCCTTGAAATGTTTATTGCTGTGAATGCTGTATGAAGTGTGCGTTTGTTTTGTTCCTGAAATGTGAGTAAATGTGAATAGCAGTAATGCTGATGGGTTGTCAAACTAGAGAATTGACCAACAAATACTTTTGTCCGGACATCCCCAGGCTGATCCGTTGGGATCAGACCGTGTATGCCGGCTTATGGTCACGGGGGAGGTGTGTAACGGAACCCATCACTGTTTTACCCTGTTTTATGGTTATGGTTAAAATATGATCACATTGCTGTACTGTAGATATGTTGTTTTATGTTCTACAGAATATATTGGCTCAGAATATTACAGCTACTAGGCTAATAGATAATCCTATTACAGAGACTCCTCATAAAATAAGGAAGTCTATTGTATAAAGTGTTTTCATTATGAGACATAGAACAAAGAAGTATAATCTGATCAATGTCTAATTGTATCAAAGTAGCCAGGTAGCCTCAGGGAGGTGTGACCACACCTATTGTCCCTCTATGTGTATTGTGTGGCCAACTATGGGGGATGTGTATTGCCTGTGGGAAGAGATGTGTATATATATTTCTGCACAACAAAATAAAGACAGTATTCTTTGACTCCCAATTGAGTGTCGTCCAATATGGGAGGTTGGGGATAGTGAGACTGTAGTGCTTCTTGGATATTTTACCGTATACCAGCGGAGATATTGGAATTGTGTTCCAACTCCGTTACAATGTAAAAGAAGTAATCTTAAACTAAAACGTTCAATGTCCCTTGGACTGACGGTATAAATTTGTGGTATAATTTTATGTGTATCTCTTCTTCGTTGTCGCCATAGACCATTTACAAATACATAGTGATATGGTATCTCTATGTATAAAATTTGTCTGGCCTGGGTATCCTGGCAGTTTAATTTAAACCATGCAGTAAGTGTGGTATCTCGGTGTTCACTTTGAGCTAATGCAGTTCTTTCATTGCCTGCAGTAAAGCAAACAAACTGACTTTGAGGCAAATGTACAGCTAAACGATAAATAGCATGTGACCGATCATGCATCTCAAATTTCAGAAGCCGCCACATTGCTTCAGGAGCACTGACATAGCGAGCATCTAAATAATTTGATAGTTCGTTATGTAAAATTGGATTTTTCTTTTCGTATGCAGCACCTTGCACAACAACAGTTGCTGCGTCATATCCTTTGAATATATATATTTATACACATACTTGATTGATTTAATAGAAGTGCAAGCTTCCACATTTTTGTGTCTATTGTACTTGATGAGCAAATGTGGATTGTATGGAACGACAAATCTATTATCAACCTTTTGCCACGGATAATAGCTGTTTCTCCTTGTGTTCTTTTATACAAAGGGTATCCATCACAATTTGCATAAGTTTGCATTTGAAATGGTTTAGGAAATTCTTTAGTACATTTTTTATTTTCCATACATGGTGAATTAGGATTCATCTCTCCACATGGGCCATGAATCATTCTGTGTGTAACAATCTCCCAAAGTTTGTTAGATTTTTCTTGCTCTGGCAATTCAGCCGAAATTACTGAATCCACTCTCTCTGCAGTATTAAACTTAGCTTTTTCCTGCAGTATTAAAAGTATGTGAGCATGTGGCAGTCCTTTTTTTTTAAAATTTAATTGTATAAACAATGGCCACACATTGTCCAAATAAGTGTGCTTTAGTGATATCATGTATTAATGAATTGAGTTTGATTTTGAATACTCTTGCCACTAAATCTGGTCGGTCAAAAGTAGTTTGTCCCAGATTCAAATTTTCCTTGATCTCTGGCCATTGAGGATTACATGTGAATGTAATAAATAAATCTGTTTTTCCAAATTTTGTGACAATAGCCATGGCATCATTATATCTTTCTCGCATATTGCAAGGAGATCCTTGGAAACTGGATGGCAAAATAATAGCTCTTCCAGCTGGAATGTCTTTGCTGTTAGCCAATTCCGCAACATAAACCATCAATCCACAATACTGTTCTACTTGTAACTTATTTTGTTGAAATTTAAAGAAATTTAGATTATTGGCTTCAACTTGTAGATATGAATCAATAATCCATTGTTGAGTCAGTTTGCCCCCACTTAAAATGGGATTAAAAGAATCCCGAATAGCAGTTTATGCCACTTTATATTCCAGCATCAAAATATTGCATCTAACACGAACTTTACTATTGGGATAATTTTGCAATTGTAATTTTGGTTCCCATCCAGGTTCCCCATTTGGAAAGAAAATGGGATATGTCATTGGATCTAAATTACAACGTAATATATTTATGTTGATTAATGGTTGTTCTTCATTGCGTGGATATATTCTAATATCCCACTGAAAAGGTGGTTCACAATCTTCATTTTTAAACACCATGACAACCTCCTTGACTGTTTGTAAATTATATCGTCTTTGATCAGTGTTGCAATCTCTTTTTAACACCATATTTACTCTTGGCGTTGGCAATTGATGTCTTTGAGCATGTTCATGTTGTTCTTTTTCAAGCTGTGCTAATTGTTTGTATGCTTGACTGTATGGGTTTTTAGCCATAATTTTATCCAGCTGTTCAAAGACCATGCGCAAACACTGTTTATTTTCTGGAAGCGTCATTCTTTGTTCCACAGCTTCCATTGTATCTAAGACACATAACTATGCAAATTTCCTCTCCTTCTTGTGGGTGTAAATGTGAAGTTCGGTGGTAAATTTGGCCTTGAACTCTAAAACAGTAAGGACCATGTCCTGGTACATTTTCTGCTAATGTGGCACCCATTGAAGCAAAGGAAATTGCACTGTTATAAGACCTTATGTTTTTTTTTAAATTAGTTTAATTTGGAAATGTTGGATTGCTCATGATACTTTCTAAATAATCTGGAAATGGGTGTCTTAGTCGAAGTTTTACCTTTCCTTTCTGACAGCAACTAATGAAATCTCTGTCAGTAGGTCTTTCCTTTAGAAAATGATAGGCCCCACAAAACTGACAAACAACATTAAGTAATCCACAATAATGAGTGTCTACTTGTAGTGCTCTACTAAACACATTGTCATGCACTTTCTCAACATAGAGATCAGAATAACTTTCTATATCTACATTGGTGTCATGTGTCTCCACATTGGAGTCAGTAGGCAATAAAGTATCATTGGGCAATGGTTCACAGACATGTTTTTGTTTACCTTTTCTTTTCTTGGAAGCCCCAGCACACTCACTTGCTGCTTTCTTACTCATTTTTCTTTTATTTAAAAGTCTCTGTCGATCTTCTTCTCTAAAGCTTTGGGAAGTGTGAGGTGACTGTGCATCTCTCCACCTTTGCTTCCTTTCCCTTGCCAATCTTCTTTTGCGTTCAATTTTGTCTTCTACATTATCCGCCATTTTAATCTGTAATTGTAGATAGAGATGTAATTATTGTTTGTTGTTTGTTTTCTGTACATATTGTTTTTACCTGTTTCCAATGTTACAGTAAATTGGTTGAATGAACTAATCAACCATTTTAAAATCCTGTACTTTTTTACAATGAAATAAATGAAACCATTTCAATACTTTTTAATTGACATATATTAAATAGCAAAGGCCTGCACATATATATATTTTGCAAACGTAATTATGAATTAATTAGTAAAGTAATATGAATGTCCGTTATTGACTGATTTAAAAAATGGGATAAATGTAAAACCTTCAAAGTTACTTATATTGTCATAAAGAAGCTGAAACATAAACATCTATTAAAAAAGTATACATGTATTATAAAAGACGGTTTAATTTTCTTAAATCTTGTACTTTTTTTACAATGAAATAAATGAAACCATTTCAGTACTTTTTTATTGACATATATTAAATAGCAAAGGCCTGCACATATATATATATTTGAAACGTAATTATGAATCCTTCAATTGCATTCATTCTTGATTGACTTCACTGCAAACATTTAATTAATTTTTTTCCGCAAGTCTTCTAACCTTATTGTTGTATTTTTTATATTATTATTAATTATGATTCTCTTCACAAATTTACATAAGTGCATGTTAAAAATTGTTGTTATATTATAACATGTCTTTTTTTAACTGATGACTAATTATTAATGAATGAAAATATTATTATACGTTAATTAATCAATAAGAGCTATCCATTTCATCAAAATGTAATGTAGCCTTTTTTGTTCCATAACTTCAGAATTAAATGTTATACCTGTGAAGGTGATCTTTATGGTGTTCAAAGGCTGCAAACGCCACACGTGTGTTGATTCAGTTGCAGATCCGATGAAACTGTGAAATAAGGATGAAATCCTTTTAAATATTTTGCTTCATCCGTATCATTCAATCAGCAGCAACAGACATATATTGGGATAGATGCAAAACCTAAAAGCATATTCCTCAAAGTATTGTAAAATCCTATTTTTTTATTTTAGTCTGATTGCTAATTATTAATTAATTAATATCCTAATATACATTAATTATTCTAAATTTGTTATAGTTTTTTTTTTTTGCTGTAGGAATATAATTAAATTCTTTACCTGTCAAGATTATCCTTATGATGTTCAATGCCTCCAAACGTCACTGTCTGTGTTCATTCAGCTGCAGGTATGTAACTGTTATCAATTACAACTATGAAGATTTATAAATGTTTTTTGCCCCCAAGCACATAATTGAATGATATACCTGTAAAGGTGCTGTTGAAAGGGTGCAAAGGTCACTGTCTGTGTTGATTCAGATGCGGCGTCACTGAAAGTGTTCAAAATAAATGAAATTTTTAATATTTTAATTAATCCCGATTAGGCAATCCACATCATCACAGTATTTTATTTATTTATTTTTTTCTTTGACCTTTTTTTATTGTTAGTCTTTACAGAAGAATCAATTAATGTCCATTAATAATAAATTAATGACTGACTAAATATAACGTAAAGATGTAAGCATGACTTTATTCCAAAAGTCATTTTTTTTTTTTGGTAGTTTATAATGAATATATTACGAATTAATTACTACAAAAATGTACATTAATAATTAATGAATCAATGTGTAAATTTTTTTATGCACATTATAAAACGTTAACCTTTTTTGGTATTAATGATTACTAATGAGTAATTAATTAAAGTACTTTATTAATTAATTATTAAATTATTTCAAACAGGTAAGCACGATATTATTTGTAAATTAAATAAATTTCAAATTCTTGTTTCCTCTCATTTTTTTTTATCATTTAAAAATGAATTAAATAATTAATCATTAATGATTATTAATGTAATGTACCTTTTTTAATGTAATATTCATGAAGCAGTATCCTGAAGAGCTAACAATCTCTTTAGATTTTCCGGCAGCAGAAAATGTCGAGTCAGACTGTCATCACCTGAGGAGAAAGTGTCAGTTATGTGTTAAGTGTACCCTATATATAGGTTTTGTGCGCGAGACAAATCCATTATTTTAGGCGGGAAATCCGCCTTTTCACCCTGTTAATGTGTAAGTTTGTGTTGTAAAATGGCGGCGTTAGTGTCTGTTTTAGGCATTGCGTGGTTATTTAGCAGCCTTCCTATCGGTATTTCTCGACCACATACGTCTCTGGCTGTGTTTTACGCACTTCGTGGTAGTGTAGCCTCGTTTAAATTTTTTTCGGCGCCAATTTTTTTTCTCGTTTAGCCGATTTTCGATGTTTGTAAATCGTCTAAATCAAGTTTAATTGGAGTTCCACCTCACTCACAGACGTCCTGCCTGTTTCCCCATGCTGTAAGTGATATTTTTTAAAACATTTTATGTGTATTTAGTGTTTTTTTTTATTGTTTTTGTTCCGGCGCTAATCTCGTAATTTTTTTCGGCTCATATTTTTTTTTTTCTAAGTCCCGCGTCTTGTGTAAGTGCGTATTTTGTTTGTGTAAGTCCCGATGAGTTCTACGTATTTAACGGCTCGCCTCGCTATGCCTAAGTGCTACGTGTTTAACGGCGTTCATTGCCTAAGTACTATGGGTTTAACGGCACGCCTCGCTAGGCTCGCCGGCGATGAGCACCTGCGGCGCTCATCGCTAAGTCGTACATACTACGCAAACAGTGTGACGACGACTCGCAGTTGGACAATTATAATATGTGATAATCACACATACATCTATATACATATATATATATATATATATATATATATATATATATATATAAACACATATAATCCCACATACATATATACACATAAATAATCACACATACATCTATATACATATACACATATATAATCATATAATCACACATACATCTATATACATATATAATCATACAACCACACATACATCTATATACATATATACACATATATAATCATATAACCACACATACATCTATATACATATATACACATATATAATCATATAACCACACATACATCTATATACATATATACACATATATAATCATATAACCACACATACATCTATATACATAAATACACATATATAATCATATAACCACACATACATCTATATACATATATACACATATATAATCATACAACCACACATACATCTATATACATATACACAAATATCACATATAATAATGATCAAACTGGGATTTGTTGTCACAGTGGCTGTTGTCACCTGCCGGTTTAAGGCACTGATACACAACCTATTTCCCTTCAAGGACCTGCCGGTTTAGGGCACTGTTACACAACCTATTTCCCTTCAAGGACCTGCCGGTTTAGGGCACTGTTACACAACCTATTAACATTCTAGGACCTGCTGGTTTAGGGCACTGTTACACAACCTATTCCTCTTCCAGGACCTGATTGGATTAGGGCAGATACACAAACTTTTACTCTTCCAGGACCTGCTAGTTTAGGGCACTGATACACAACAAATTTCCCTCCTAGGACCTGCCGGTTTAGGGCAATGATACACAACCTATTTCCCTTCTAGGTCCTGCTGGTTTAGGGGACAGATACACAACCTATTTCGCTTCTAGAGCCTGCTGGTTTAGGGCACTGATACACAACCTATTTCCCTTCCAGGACCTGCTAGTTTAGGGTACTGATACAAAACCTATTCCCCACCTAGGACCTGCTAGTTTAGGGCAATGATAGACAACCTATTACCCGTCTAGGACCTGTTGGTTAAGAGCACTGATACACAACCTATTACCCTTCTAGGACTACCCTTCTAGGACTTGCTGGTTTAGGGCACTGGTACACAACCTATTACCCTTCTAGAAACTGACGGTTTGGGGCACTGATACACAACTTATTCCCCTTCTAGGTCCTGATGGTTTAGGCCACAGATACACCACTGATTATCCCTTCCAGGACCTGCAGTTTTAGGGTACTGATACACAACCTATTTCCCTTTTAGGACCTGCTAGTTTAGGGAAATGATACACAACCTATTTCCCTTCCAGGACCTGCTGTTTTAGGGCACCGATACACAACCTATTTCCCTTTTAGGACCTGCTAGTTTAGGGCACTGATACACACCCTATTTACCCTTCTAGGACCTGCCAATTTAGAGCAATGATACACAACCTATTTCCCTTCTAGAGCCTGCCGGTTTAGGACACTGATACACAACCTATTTCCCTTCTAAGACCTGCCGGTTTAGGGCACTGCTACACAACCTATTCCCTTCAAGGACCTGCCGGTTTGGGACATTGATACACAACCTATTTCCCTTCTAGGACCTGCTAGTTTAGGGCAATGATACACAACCTATTTCCCTTCTAGAGCCTGCTGGTTTAGGGCACTGATACACGCCCTATTTCCCTTCTAGGACCTGCCAATTTAGAGCAATGATACACAACCTATTTCCCTTCTAAGACCTGCCGGTTTAGGGCACTGATACACAACCTATTCCCTTCAAGGACCTGCCGGTTTGGGACATTGATACACAACCTATTTTCCTTCTAGGACCTGCTAGTTTAGGGAAATGATACACAATCTATTTCCCTTCTAGGACCTACTGGTTTAGGGCAATGATACACAACCTATTTTCCTTCTAGGACCTGCTAGCTTAGGGCAATGATACATAACCTTTTTTTCCTTCAAGGACCTGCTAGTTTGGGGCAATGATACACAATCTATTTCCCTTCTAGGACCTACTGGTTTAGGGCAATGATACACAACCTTTTTTCGTTCTAGGACCTGCTAGTTTAGGACACTGATACACAACCTATTCCCCTTTTAGGACCTGCCGGTTTAGAGCACTTCTAGGACTTGCTAGTTTAGGGCACAGATACACAACCTATTTCCCTTCTAGGACCTGCTAGTTTAGGGCACTGATACACAACCTATTTCCCTTCTAGGACCTGCTAGTTTAGGGCACTGATACACAACCTATTCCCCTTCCAGGAACTGCTGGTTTAGGGCACTGATACACAACTTATTTCCCTTCCAGGACCCCCTGGTTTAGGGCACTGATACACAAGCTATTCCCTTCTAAGACCTGATATACCTGTAAAGGTGATGTTTATGCTGTTGAAAGGCTGCAGACGTCACTCTCTGTGTTGATTCAGCTGCAGCGACGCTGAAACTGTCAAAAATTTTTTAAAGCATTTGTAATATTTGAATTAATCCCTATTAGACAATCTGCATCATCACAGATATGTCAGTGCATCTTAAAATATACATCTTGCTTGTGGTCCTTTTTAAAAAAAAAAAGGTTATATTACTAATTACAAATTAATGTACATTAATAATCAATTAATCACTGACTAAATGTATTCTAAAGATGTAAGCATTAATATATTCCGAAACTAAAGGCATTGTTAAATCTGATTTTTTTTGTTCATAATGATTACTAATAATTAATTAAATAATGTACATTAGTAATTAATAAATCAATGTGTAAAAGCTTTTTTTTTCTTAATAATTACTAATTAATAAATTAAAGTACATTATTAATTAATTATTCAATGAATTAATATATTAAAACAGCTAAGCATGAAAGTCTTGCTAAACTAAATCAAGCGTCAATTCTTGTTTGCTCAATTTGTTTAAGTTATCCTTTTTTTTTATTAATTAATTAATTATTGATTAATGATTATTAATATATTGTACCTTTTTGAATTTAATATTCAGCAGTCAGTATCCTGAAGAGCTAACAATCTCTTTTGATTTTCCGGCATCAGAAAATATGCAGTCAGACTGTCATCACCTGAGGAAGTGTCAGTTCTGTGGCAAGTGTGCCCTATATATAGGCTGCGTGCGCGAAACAAAACCGTTGTTTTAGGCGGCAAATCTGCCATTTTACAGTGTTAATGTGTACATGTGTAAGTTACTATTGTAAAATGGCGGCGTTAGTCTATGTTGTGCGGTTATTTTCCGTCCTTCCTATTAGTTTTTTTCTACCGCTAAGTCGTACGCACAACGCAAAGCGTGACGTCTCGTAGTTAGACAATTATATGTGATAATCACACATACATCTATATACATATATACACATATATAATCATATAACCACACATACATCTATATACATATATACACATATATAATCATACATACATCTATATACATATACACATATATTACATATATTAATGATCAAACTGCAATTTACCTTTTTGAATTTAAGATTCATCAAACCTGCTAGTTTAGGGCACTGATACACAACCATATTCCCCTTCCAGGACCTGCCGGTTTAGGGCAATGATACACAGCCTATTTCCCTTCTAGGACCTGCCGGTTTAGGGCAATGATACACAACCTATTCCCCTTCCAGGACCTGCCGGTTTAGGGCAATGATACACAACCTATTCCACTTTCAGTACCTGCTGGTTTAAGGCCCTAATACACAACGTATTATCTCGTAAAGGACCTGCCAGTTTAGCGCACTGATACACAACCATATTCCCCTTCCAGGACCTGCCGATTGAGGGAAATTATACACAGCCTATTTCCCTTTTAGGACCTGCCGGTTTAGGGCAATGATACACAACCTATTCCCCTTCCATGACCTGCTGGTTTAGGGCAATGATGCACAACCTATTCCCCTTCCAGGACCTGCTAGTTTAGGGCATTGATACACAACCTATGTCCCTTGCAGGACCTGCCGTATATAACACCTTGAACAGAGCTACTACAAGGTGACGTGTTAGAGACCACTTGAGGAATGACCACTTAAAGGGCCCCTGCAGTGCCCTAACAACATGGGCTAGATGTTTTATTTAGACATTCATCATTAATAAACTTTATATTTAATTATTCAAAAACAATATTTAATATTACACTTTATATTTAAGATCAAACTAAGTTTGCTTCAGTATTCTGCTAATTTATTTATTTGCTTGAATGATCAAATGCTTAGATGGGTCGGAGTAACGATTTTGACACCCGCAGAGATTTTGAGCTTCTAACCCACAAACCGATTGCGCGTAGCTAAAAGACACCAATTGAATAGGATATAATTTTACGGGCTCCATTACGGGCTCTTCGCTACTACTACAATGCGCCCAACTGAATAGGGGCACAAGTTTATTTTAATAATCAGCTTCTATAAGGATGATTCTAGAAGCTTGTGTAAGCCATTACTAGCCTGAATCACATATAATAGTTGTCAAACTACGAATCGTCATCACGCTTTGCGAAGCGAGGGATGCAGTTTGCTTCGCAAATGCGGACCCTCGCAAAGCGAAGGGCCGCATTTGTGGAAGGTGTAGGCTCCAACGTCGGCTGTGTTTGTCCGCAAATGCGGACCCTCGCGAAGCAAGGGTCCGCATTTGCGGAAGTGGAGGCTCAAAGGCGCCTCACACGCGGTTAAAAACACACACGCACGACTAAAAAAAAAAAACAACCTCGGAACCAACCTTAACGGAACAAACATCCACACGCACAAAAAATATGACCTTAAAGGCCGAACCGCGTGCACCTAAAAACAGTCAAAACACACCAAATACTCACAAAAAATACATACAAAACTAACTCATAGCAAGGGGGGGGGGGGGCATCCAGGACCTCTGAAAGTGAAGTTACACCTCCATTTAAGTCCAAATTCCCGAGTTCAGACACACGAAAATCCCCTAAGCAAGAGAAAAAATGGCCGCCAAAAAAAACGAAAACGAGGCTCAAAGCCCAGCCACGTACAACTTGCCCAAGAAGGGATCCGAGATAAGCTCGGAGACCTGCATTAACTCCATGGGATCCGAGATAAGCTTGGAGACCTGCATTAACCCCACATTTTCGGCAGCAATGAAAATGTTAAATTCCCGCGTTATGGGTCCTTAAAGGACCGTAAAGGCCCTTAAAGGACCCTTTATAAAAAAAAATATATATATACACTATCACGCATGGGGCTCTATACAGAGCCCCATCAACCATTAATTAACCCTGTCACCCAATATAGACCCCCATAAGTCCTTCATTAACCCCCTCACTCATGGGGGTCAATACAGACCCCCATAAACCCCTAATTAACCTGTCACTCATGGGGGTCAATATAGACCCCCATAAGCCCTTCATTAACCCACTCACTCATGGGGATCAATATAGAACCCCATAAGCCATTCATTAACCCTGTCACTCATGGGGATCAATATAGAACCCCATAAGCCATTCATTAACCCTGTCACTCATGGGGGTCAATACAGACCCCCATAAACCCCTAATTAACCCTGTCATTCATGGGGGTCAATATAGACCCCCATAAACCCCTAATTAACCCTGTCATTCATGGGGGTCAACATAGACCCCCATAAGCCCTTCATCAACCCTGTTACTCATGGGGGTCAATACAGGCCTCCATAAGCACTTCATTAACCGCCTCACTCATGGGGGTCAATATAGACCCCCAAAAGCCCTTCATTAACCCTGTCACTCAAGGGGGTCAATACAGACCCCCGTAAGCCCTTCATTAACCCTGTCACTCATGGGGGTCAATACAGGCCTCCATAAGCACTTCATTAACCCCCTCACTCATGGTGGTCAATATAGACCCCCATAAGCCATTCATTAACCCTGTCACTCATGGGGGTCAATACAGACCCCCATAAACCCCTAATTAACCCTGTCACTCATGGGGGTCAATATAGACCCCCATAAACCCCTAATTAACCCTGTCATTCATGGGGGTCAATATAGACCCCCATAAGCCCTTCATTAACCCTGTCACTCATGGGGGTCAATACAGACCCCCATAAGCCCTTCATTAACCCTGTCACTCATGGGGGTCAATATAGGCCCCCATAAGCACTTCATTAACCCCCTCACTCATTGGGGGCAATATAGACCCCCATAAACCCCTAATTAACCCTGTCATTCATGGGGGTCAATATAGACCCCCATAAGCCCTTCATTAACCCTGTCACTCATGGGGGTCAATACAGACCCCCATAAGCCCTTCATTAACCCTGTCACTCATGGGGGTCAATATAGGCCCCCATAAGCACTTCATTAACCCCCTCACTCATGGGGGGTCAATATAGACCCCCATAAGCCCTTCATTAACCCTGTCACTCATGGGGTTCAATACAGACCCCCATAAGCCCTTCATAAACCCTGTCACTCATGAGCGTCAATATAGACCCCCATAACCCCTTAATTAACCCTGTCACTCAGGAGGGTCAATACAGCGCCACATAAGCCCTTAATTAACCCCCTCACTCATGGGGGTCAATACAGACCCTCATAAGCCTCTATTTAACCCCATCAGTCCCATAAGGGTATATTAAGACCATTATGGGCCTGTTACAACCCAACATTAACCACATAAGTGCCAAGACGGTCCTCAAGGACCATCATGACACTAAGTATAAACACTACACTGCACTATACTTCCCCAATAAAACATTAAATATCAACTAAACACCCTCTACACTAACCTATTAACACATACACTACCTGCCTACCTACCCCCTAATAACCCCCCACCACTCCAATTACAGGGAAAAAAAACTAAAGTCATCAAAAATAAAAAATCTACATTACATAAAATAAACAAACCTAAGTCACAAAAAATAAAAAAAGGAACATTACAGAAAATAAAAAAAACACATTACAACCCCGCCCCCCCCCCCCCCCCCCCCACTACAGAAAAAAAAATTACACACCTGAAAGGGAAATACATACAATACAATACATACAATATAATGCATACAATATAATACAATACAATACACCCATATCTAATATACAATACATCCTATCTATCTAATATAAATCCCCCAATCTATCTAAATAAATACCATAATCTAATATACATCCTATCTATCTAATATACATCCCGCAATCTATCTAAATAAATACCACAATCTATTATACAATACATGCTATGCTATCTATATAATACCCATACCGCTAGCTAACAAACAATAAATGCTATCTATATATAAAATAATCTAATTCTAAGCTAAAATAAAATAATTAAGACCACTTACCTTTGCAGATGTCCATTCAGATCAGCCACCTAGGGGGGAAAAAAATTAGTGCAACACATTTACAGTAAATAAATAAACATTCTAAACATTCTAAATATTCTACTCACCTTTCTAGCATGTCCCGTCCATATTATTTTACTCTTCTCCGGCGCGGCACCTATTAAAAAAAACATAACATTAATAAACATACATAAAAACAAAATAAAATAAACATAATCTACATTGTACTTACCTCCGCGCGATGTCTCTGGCCTCCTCCTCTTCTGCCCCGCCCTGGAACCGCACTCTAAAAAAAATAAAAGAACACACATTCGCACTCACGGACATCCCCGACGCTAATGAGACTTTTCCGGAAGAAAATAGGCAATGGAGCCTTCTGATTGGTTGAAAATTCTGTCTATCAAATTCACCCTATCAGGAGGCGCCAATGTGTGAGCCAATCAGAAAGGGATACACCCTAAAATCCCACTCTGATTGGATAATGCACCTGTCATTCTTTATTTCAACCAATCACCAGGCACAGATGCCTTCAGCCAATCACAATGGAATACACCCCCACATACTGATTGGTGAAGGCATTTGCGCCTTCTCATTGGCTATTTTCATGATCAATCAGTATTACAGCCAATGGGAAGGCGCAGATGTCTTCAGCCAATCACCCCGTGGGGGTTTATTCCATTGTGATTCGCTGATGACAATAAAGCCTGCGGATTGGTTCAAATAAAGATTGATAGGTGCGTTATCCAATCGGCGCGGGATTTTGGGGTATATCCCTTTCTCATTGGTTCACAATTGGCGTCTTCTCACTGGCTTAATTTGATAGACAGCATTTTCAGCCAATCAGAAGCCGCCATTGCCAATTTTATTCTGGAACACTCCGTAAGAAAGCTCATTAGTGTCGGGGACATCCGCCAGGGCGGATGTGTGTTGTTTTTTTTAAAAAACATTTAAAGAGCGCGGATGCTTCCAGGGCCCATCCGGGGCACAACACGAGGAGGCCAGAGACATCGCGGGGAGCTAAGTACAATGTAGATTGTGTTGATTTTACTTGGTTTTATGTTTATGTATGTGAACTAATGTAATGTTTTTTTTTAACAGGGGCCACACCGGAGAAGCAAAGATGGAAGACGGGTCATGCTGGAAAGGTAAGTAGAATATTTAGAATGTTTATTTATTTTATGTAAACGTGTTGTAGTAATTTGTTTTATCTTTTTTACCCTAGGTTGGTGATCTGAAGAAACATCTCAAAGGTAAGTGGTCTCAAATATTTTATTTTAGCTTAGAATTAGGGTTGCTATACAGAGATAGCATGTATTGTATATTAGATAGATAGGGGAATGCATATTAGATAGTATTGTATATTAGATAGGGGATGTATATTAGATAGGGGTGTATTGTATTGTATTTAATTGTATTGTATTGTATTCAATTGTATTGTATTGTATTGTATTGTATTATATTGTATGTATTGTATTGTATGTGTTATATGTATTTCCTTTTCAAGTGTGTAATTTCTTTTTTTTCTGTAGTGGGGGGGTTGTAATGTATTTTTTTTTTTCTGTAATGTACATTTTTTATTTTTGGTGAATTAAGTTTTTTTTTTATGTAATGTAGATTTTTGATGACTTTAGTTTTTTTGATTTCTGTAATTACAGTGGTGGGGAGGGGGTTATTAGGGGGTAGGTAGGTAGGTAGTGTAGGTGTTAATAGGTTAGTGTAGAGGGTGTTTAGTTGATATTTAATGTTTTATTGGGAGGGTATAGTGCAGTGTATTGTTTATACTTAGTGTCATGATGGTCCTTGAGGACCGTCATGGCACTTATGTGGTTAATGTTGGGTTGTAACAGGCCCATAATGGTCATAATATACCCTTATGGGACTGATGGGGTTAAATAGAGGCTTATGAGGGTCTGGATAGACCCCCATATGTGACCAGGTTAAAATGGTGTAGTGCTTACACTTTAGGTCATGAGGGTCCTGGATGACCCTAATGGTACTTAGTGTTATTACATGCGTTCATTAGTGTGTTAGAGGGGTCTATATAGTTGAGGCACACAGTCCACTCACATTGTGTGGCAAACAGCATTTCAACACTTTCTTTTATTGACCGTCATTTTTTGACGGGCAAGTCGCTAGTATGATATAATTCACAATTTTCACAACTTGAAATTGTCCTTTTTCTTATTTTCCAGATTTGCTCCAATTCCAGACAGAAGTAGACCATCTCCCCAAAGCCTGACAATAGTAAGGACTGAAGACGGCAATCACTCACTGGATATGTCTCAGGAGGTATCTCAAGATGATGGTGAATTTTCATGATGACCACATACTGTTACATTTGCCTATTGCATTTGTTAATCAGTGGCTATTTTCCCCATAATCCAAATGTCATTGATTCTTTTTATTATTTGAGATTATGGGATGACCTCATTTTTTCAAAATCTGACTATTATATTTTTGTAGCTAACATCATATATTGAACTGCTTTTCTCTGTAAAATATGCGTTGCCCCTCTGATCAGTAAACATTGATTTCTATCTAACTGAAGGTTGTTACTATATTTGTATATTTAACACTGTACTTATATATCTGTCTTTGCGAAGAGCGCCGAAGATGATCGTTGCAAAGCACAAAACTTGAAGTACATGAGGGAAGAGGCTCGCAATGAGCTCCGAAGATGCTCAGAAGAGCAAAAGCCTTACATTCTGTGGCAAGCAACATTGCCATGGATTAAAATTTTATTGCCGTCATTTTTTGACAGGCAAGTCGCTTATTTATATATTAGTAGGACTGATCCTGAAGACTTTTGTCTGTCTCCTCCATTGGTTGTTAGGTGATGTTACTCTGTACAAGGTGCTCACACTCCATACGTACGAGTGCTCCATATAACATATATAGTAGTAGGAATGACCCTGTAGACTTCTGTCTATCTCCTCCATTTTGAACCAGAGAAAATGGGACCTGTTCAGGGCCAGGATCGAGGTGCACCCTAAATGTGGGACATAATCCCTACAAGAGACTGATATTTGGAAGGCCAAGAGGGACAGGGAGATGCCATTGGCACAGAGGGACTGTCCTACAAGGCCCCATTGGGAGGTCTGCTCTGTCTCTTCCTGTTTTCTCTCAGGCTGGTGCCAGACAATGGCATGTAATGTGTATATAATACATGTGTGTGGAGCACGTGCCCTTATTACATGTGTATAACCCCTATATTACACATTGCACAGTAGGCCCCAGGCAGTTGGTGGTTACCATAGTAACAGGTCAGATGGCAATGATTATCTGTGATAAAGGGACATTCCCCTCAGACCCTCTGCCTGTGTATACACTACATGACAATACATGGCTTGTCACTCACTAGTAGTACATGATAATGACCAGTAACACTGGGGGCTAGAACTGTATATCTGGGGGTTTATATCTATACAGATTATCCTGAGCTGTGCGGGGCATGCTGGGAGTATCTATTAGGCTGAGGCAGCTGTCCAGTGCTGGGATTCACAGCTAACCCCGCCCCTCTACTGGTCACAGTAGCTGGGCACCTCTACGGTTTCTCCCCTTTGTTCTGGTCACATGGTAACGCCTTTGAGCTGCGATTGGCTGAGCTCCACAAGGGTTCTTCTCCTGTACTAGTAACGTGGTGACGCTACTGTGTTGTCATTGGACTGTGACTCCTCCCTTCTCGTGGAAACACAGTGGAAGCAGAGACCGGCCTGGCACGGTGAGTCTGACACAATAACAGCAGATAAGAGCAGCTCAGTGTAAATCCCCAGCAGTGAGCGGGTCACACACGGGGAGTCCGGCTGGGCCTCAGTTATTATATTATTATGTATTCCTGATCACGTGATACAGGACCCGATAATACCCATGAGTACAGCTAAATACTCCTCATTATCTAGGACCAAGCCATTCCTCTCTTACAGGTCCTGGAAGGGGAATAGGTTGTGTATCAGTGTCCTAAACTGGCAGGTCCTAGAAGGGGAAATAGGTTGTGTATCAGTGCCCTAAACCGACCTCTCTGGGTGATAGATTTGAGAAATGGGGGATAAATAATCCCTTGGTGAAGACACTCCTCAGATCACATTTAATGTGTAAATAATGTTACATTTCCCTGTTTTATGGAGTTCTTATATGAGTTATCCCTCTATCTGCCCTCCCTCGCTGCCACAATACAGAGTACAAGGCATAACAACCCATGTGATCAATGGACGTACAGTGTGTATATGCTGTCCCTATGTGTATAATATCATGGACATGCAGTGTGTGTGTTATATTGTGTGTTTGTATACACTGCTACTGTATGTATTATATCATGGATAGCCATTGAATATGGACTGACCAACTTTCTGGTACTTCCTCACAATCGATCAGAGCGGTCCAGTAAAGAAAATTGTATTTTGCCACTTGCTGTGGTCCCAGAGATCCTGTCACAAAGAAAAATATCTGCCCATACAGTTATCATACGTGTCCACTGGAAGCATATAGAATAAAAATATAAAATAAAAAAATAGAATAAATAAGAAAACACTCTATATGTACAATAATATTAATAAATAGAAAAAATATAGGCAATAGACATCTTGTAAAGTACTGAAGTACATAAGGTAAGCATAAAAAAGAAATGGTGAACATTACACCAATGCATGGCGTGAAATCCGCTTGCTAGCTCATAGAAGGAGTCATTCCTGCTCTCCAAACACTTACCTTATAGCTCCTAGTACATACCCATGTGCTTCATACACTCCACAAAATAGAGAAGAAGGATAGGAGGGTAACAAGATATATCTAATGCCTTCTAAATATAAGGAAAAATAAAGAAATATAGCTGACCGGTTTCGGTAGTTACTGCACTATCTTTTTCAAGGCACATAGAGTGTGTAGGTATTTTTGTATTTCGCGGGTCTTTTTATAGTAGTCCAACTCCGCCCATTTGGGCGTTTCTCGATCGTTGGTTCACGCCCCTTATGGGGGTGTTTGCTATTACTCGCTTACACTTGTTTCTATAACTTCCTGGTTTGGCGTCTTGCGTGATGACGTTCATTCTTTGTCATACAAAGTCTTTTCTAGGTGTGCCAGAACCAACGCAAGATTTCTATAAAGACCTGAACACGTTTTTTTTTCTTCCCTATTTTCACAAAACTTTATTGTTCCTTATTCATACGCTATTTATTGCTGAATGGAATGTATCTTATTGTTACTTCTGCTGCTATTTTATTAGAAGGAACAATACCCTACTCGGCTCCTGCTTTAGAAAGAAACATAAACCACTCCACTTCTAAAAAAATACAAATGAGATATTGTATTCTTGATTATGTACAATATATACAGTAAAGAGATAAGTACTGTATTATATTGTATTTATATCTTGATATTTAGTTAATGTATTTTGTATTTTTGTCTTCTTGGAAAAATTAATATTGTTGCTTGAAGGTTACCTCCTTTAATGTATATCTTTGCTAAATTAGTTTAAATCAATGGACAGAAAGGGAACCCTTCATTGAGACCCCATGGGCCCTGGGCTCCCATTAAGTAGATCCATTTGCACTCCTCTTGCATCAGTCTTTGATCCATATCTCCTCCTCTTATGGATGTTTTTATATCATTGATGATATGGAACTCCAGGCATTTAGAAGGAACTATACCCTACTCGGCTCCTGTACTAGGAGCTATAAGGTAAGTGTTTGGAGAGCAGGAATGACTCCTTCTATGAGCTAGCAAGCGGATTTCATGCCATGCATTGGTGTACTGTTCACCATTTCTTTTTTATACTTACCTTATGCACTTCAGTACTTTACAAGATGTCTATTGCCTATATTTTTTCTATTTATTATTCATTTTTTTAGTTCAATGTGTTAATAGTGGGAAGTATAACTTCTTTCTCTTGGTGCATGACACCTATTTCACATATATTCAATAAAGAATTAGAGAAAACAAAAAAAAATAAAGTTTTATTTAAATTTTTAGGAGACAACGTCGATTAAAAACTCTTTAAAAACCAAGGGAATAGGAAATGATTCCTTAAAAACATTAAATATTGAATCCCTTATTTTTTCACTTATGATAAGTAAATTATTAATATTTGAGGGATCAATAAATGATCTTATTTCCTCTTATCTTATCTTGCTAAGTGTTTGATTTATGTTAGGGTTGGCTTCCAGACTTTTAGAGCATATATCTCTCTTTATCAATATTAGAGATATTGTATTTATATCTTGGTGGACCATACAACAACATCTAGAGTGCTAGATATGCAAAACAACTGAATTGTATAAGGTGGAGTACATGTCTAAACGAATTTTAAGGTGACAGGACACCAAGATATAAATACAATATCTCTAATATTGATAAAGAGAGATATATGCTCTAAAAGTCTGGAAGCCAAACCTAACATAAATCAAACACTTAGCAAGATAAGATACGAGGAAATAAGATCATTTATTGATCCCTCAAATATTAATAATTTACTTATCATAAGTGAAAAAATAAGGGATTCAATATTAAATGTTTTTAAGGAATCATTTCCTATTCCCTTGGTTTTTAAAGAGTTTTTAATCGACATTGTCTCCTAAAAATGTAAATAAAACTGTATTTTTTTTGTTTTCTCTAATTCTTTATTGAACATATTTTTTTAGCTCACAATCAATTTATAGACACATACTCCTCTCTATAAAATAATATTTATTGATAATAACAAATACTAACTAATCTAATATATTTATATCAAACACGATGTATCAGATTAATTGCAAAAAGATAAGAATCAGATAAAGATAAAATCACATCAGCCAGTAGGCTATGATTAAGCGGGGCTCTGTCGGCCATCTTGGAAATTTAAACAAAGAAAAAATACATATTAAATTTCACTAAGCATAATTCTAGTAAATATAGCAACAATATATTGGATATAAAATCTCAAGCATGTGCTTCCATAATAATATGTTGTGGGTTTTGGCAATTTATATGGTGATATTATTAATATCAGTAACCTTAATTAATTTACATGTTTCACATTTGCCAGTTTTGATTAATTTCTGAATTCTTATTACACAATATATTAAGAGCATTGGCCTCATGAAATAAACAGAACTGAATTATGTAAGAATATATTTATTATAAAGGAATAAAAATAATAATACAGTATACATTGTTAGTTATTATTACATTATCCACATAATCATATAATTAGACATGCACAATATGCTTACTATAATTAAATATGGTAGATTATGACATCAGAGATGGGATATATCAATATCTGTCTATAGTGAGTGTATATACAGTGTGCAGGGATTGGGTATATATCTATATCTGTCTATAGTGAGTGTATATACAGTGTGCAGGGAGTGGGTATATATCTATATCTGTCTATAGTGAGTGTATATACAGAGTGCAGGCAGTGGGTATATATCTATATCTGTCTATAGTGAGTGTATATACAGTGTGCAGGGAGTGGGTACATATCTATATCTGTCTATAGTGAGTGTATATACAGTGTGCAGGCAGTGGGTATTTATCTATATCTGTCTATAGTGAGTGTACAGTGGATATAAAAAGTCTACACACCCCTGTTAAAATGTCAGGTTTCTGTGCTGTAAAAAAATGAGACAAAGATAAATAATTTCAGAACTTTTTCCACCTTTTTAATGTGACCTATAAACTGTACAACTCAATTGAAAAACAAACTGAAAACTTTTAGGTGGAGGGAAGAAAAAAAAGAAAAAAAATGTGGTTGCATAAGTCTGCACACCCTCTTATAACTGGGGATGTAGCTGTGTTCAGAATTAAGTAATCACATTCCAAATCGTGTTAAATAGGAGTCAGCATACACCTGCCATCATTTAAAGTGCCTCTGATTAACCCCACATAAAGTTCAGCTGCTCTAGTTGGTCTTTCCTGAAATTTTCTTAGTCGCATCCCACAGCAACAGCCATGGTCCACAGAGAGCTTCCAAAGCATCAGATGGATCTCATTGTTAAAAGGTATCAGTCAGGAGAAGGGTACAAAAGAATTTCCAAGGCATTAGATATGCCATGGAACACAGTGAAGACAGTCATCATCAAGTGGAGAAAATATGGCACAACAGTGACATTACCAAGAACTGGAGCTCCCTCCAAAATTGATTAAAAGATGAGAAGAAAACTGGTCTGAGAGGCTACCAAGAGGCCTACAGCAACATTAAAGGAGCTGCAGGAATATCTGGCAAGTACTGGCTGTGTGGTACATATGACAACAATCTCCCGTATTCTTCTTATGTCTGGGCTATGGGGTAGAGTGGCAAGATGAAAGCCTTTTCTTACGAAGAAAAACATCCAAGCCAGGTTATATTTTGCAAAAACACATCTGTAGTCTCCCAAAAGCATGTGGGAAAAGGTGTTATGGTCTGATGAAACCAAGGTTGAACTTTTTGGCCATAATTCCAAAAGATATGTTTGGCGCAAAAACAACACTGCACATCACCAAAAAAACACCATACCCACAGTGAAGCATGGTGGTGGCAGCATCATGCTTTGGGGTTGTTTTTCTACAGCTGTGTAGCGGAACCCATCACTGTTTTAAACTGTTTTATGATTATTATGGTTAAAATATGATCCTACTATATATATATTGGTTGATGTTCTACAGAATATATTGGCTCAGAATATTAGCCAGACGTTTGCAGACCTAGGCTAATAGATAATCCTGTTACAGAGATTCAAGAGATAAGAAAGTTGTAAAGGATCCTTGCATTTTCCAAAGTGTTTTCATTCTCTGATAAGAATGATCTAATTAATGTCTGATTGTATCCAAGTTGCCAGGGAGGTGTGACTCACCTATTGTCCTATATGTGTATTGTGTGGGGGATATGTGCAATGTCTGTGTGTTATGTGTAAAAACATACTTTTACTAACTTTTGAACCCCTGGTCTGATTCATGCCATTTTTGTATATGTTGTTCCCCTGGGTGAGAGATATTGAATGGTGCGGGACTTAAAGGTGTACCCCCTGTATTTGGGGTACATCCAGAATGTGGTTAAAATTGTGTCTGTTTTAATTGTGTTACCTGTTATCTGAGGGGAGGAGACGTGGGGGTTGAACCATGCAGATAATTGGCTGTTGTGATAATTATGTGGGTGTAGCCCTTCAGAGGGCAACATTGCATAAAAGGAGATTCCCTGTCATTAAAATATAGTTCTTCTTGACCCTTCAAAACGTAGCCTTGTCTCGTTATTTGAGGGGATCGCTATATCATACTGGGGATTGCTATGCTTTTGCATACTCCCTTGAGCTGTAACTACTGAACGCTTGTTCCTGATGTACTATCCTTGGAGTCTGTGGTGGTTTTGGTGTCCGGTGCGGTGCTTGTAGGCCTCGACGCAAACTAGGACGCGTCTATCAACGGAGGTACCCGGTCGGGGTGCCAGTAGATCCGTTACATTGGTGGCAGTGGTGGGATGGCGTCCTAGTAAGAGGAAAAGCAGCACGGAGACACCGGTAACGTTTGGAGTTACAAATTGAGGGCAACGCTAGTATCCGTACAGCGCCCCTGGCTACAGCAAGATGGAACCGGCTAGTTTTCAGACAGCGTTTCATGATGAGGAGGAGGAGGCGGCCGCGGACTACAGGGATGCAGACAGAAAGGAACTCTGGTATGATGCCCTGGAAGATGCCCAATGGCGGCGAGGTGAGAGTCTCCCCAGTGATGAGCAGCGGCTACAGAAGCGTGTGGCGATGCGGATGTATCTATTGGGAGAGCAGCCCCTGGATGAGTGGGTGACAAGACTAGAAACCCTGGTATGGCGAGAGCTCTGGCTAGACAACGCATACCAGGCCCTCTGGTGGCATACCGTTCGACTTACCCCCTGGACGTCTGAACACGACTTACCGGAGGGGGATGATTATGATGGCCCGGGTTTATTATGGGATGCCTTGGAGGACGATATTGATCTTGGCAGCACGGAGGGGTCTAGGTTTTGGGACATCTACGACTACCGGATGGGCATGTATGTCTGGGATGACGAAGGCGAGGTGAGCAAAGACATGACCCACCTGGTAACGAGAGAGTGGGAGCTGGAGCAGGACTACCAACACCTGCTCAGCCTTGTGCAGCCCCAACCTACTCGACAAGCAGAACCAGACTTCATTGACTGGTCCTGGGATGACCTCCAGATGGCAGGTAGAGATGGGACCGAGGTCTCTCTACCGGCCCTACAGAGGGCAGAAGGTGTCGTCCTTCCCCTCCAGCAGCAGTGTGAACCCCAGGGGGCAGAAGGTGTCGTCCTTCCCCCCCAGCAGCAGTGTGAACCCCAGGGGGCAGAAGGTGTCGTCCTTCCCTCCCAGCGGCAGTGTGAACCCCAGGGGGCAGAAGGTGTCGTCCTTCCCCCCCAGCGGCAGTGTGAACCCCAGGGGGCAGAAGGTGTCGTCCTTCCCCCCCAGCGGCAGTGTGAACCCCAGGGGGCAGAAGGTGTCGTCCTTTACCCCCAGCGGCAGTGTGAACCCCAGGGGGCAGAAGGTGTCGTCCTTTCCCCCCAGCGGCAGTGTGAACCCCAGGGGGCAGAAGGTGACGTCCTTCCCCCCCAGCGGCAGTGTGAACTCCAGGGAGCAGAAGGTGTCATCCTTCCCCCCCAGCGGCAGTGTGAACCCCAGGGGGCAGAAGGGGCCGTCCTTCCTCCCCAGCGGCAGTGTGAACCCCAGGGGGCAGAAGGTGTCGTCCTTCCCCCTCAGCGGCAGTGTGAACCCCAGGGGGCAGAAGGTGTCGTCCTTCCCCCTCAGCGGCAGTGTGAACCCCAGGGGGCAGGAGGTGTCGTCCTTCCTTCCCAGCGGCAGTGTGAACCCCAGGGGGCAGGAGGTGTCGTCCTTCCTTCCCAGCGGCAGTGTGAACCCCAGGGGGAAGAAGGTGTCGTCCTTTCCCCCCAGCGACAGTGTGAACCCCAGGGGGCAGAAGGTGTCGTCCTTCCCCCTCAGCGGCAGTGTGAACCCCAGGGGGCAGAAGGTGTCGTCCTTCCCCCCAAGCGGCAGTGTGTACCCCAGGGAGCAGAAGGTGTCGACCTTCCTCCACAGCGGCAGTGGGTACCCCAGGGGGCCAAAGGTGTCGTCCTTCCCCCCCAGCGGCAGTGTGAAACACAGGGGGCAGAAGGTGTCGTCCTTCCCCCCCAGCGACAGTTTACCCTAACCAGGGGAGACACCAATCTCCCAGACAGCGCAGATGGGACCGTGGTCTCTGCGCCCACAGCTTGTCCAGATCCCCAACTACCGTCACTGGGACAACCGGAGGAGGGGGTAAGTACAAATTCCCCTCCCCAGCTAACTTCTAATGTGGCCCCAGGGTTAACAGAGGAAATGTTAACCCCCACTGACCCCCACGTTTCCCTGGCTACTGAGCCGGAATATGTCCCAAGTACCCCAGCAGAAGAGCTGACAGCGGGGCAGAGTGCAGTCGGCCTCTGCCCTCCCTTTGTCCCTTGTACAGAGCAGGATGTCCTGCAGGTTATACCAGCAGAAGAGCTGGCATCAGGGCAGAGTGCCGCTGGCCTCTGCCCCTCAAGTCCCCTCAGCGTGTTGCCCCATCACCACAGCAAAATATCCAGGTACCTGGTTAGACTTCCCCCCAAAGGAGAGATGTGTGACGAAGTGCCCTTCGCCACTTTGGCTTGGAGAGGACTGTTTGCCAGCCTCCTGCCCTGCGACTATGGCCCTGGTACATATTGCCCTTTGGAACCAGTGTTCGGCCCTACCAGAGTGCATGTCACTCATTCTGGCCCTTTACATACAGGGGGGTCATTCTGTACTTGCCCTGTGTGAACCATGATACCCCAGATAACTGTGCCATGAAGCCCATTCATATAATGAAAGACTATGGGAAAGACTTTAGCTACATGGCAATTGAACTTTGTGAAGAGGATCTGAGCGCTATTCGGTGGTTTTGTGCGCTCAGATCCCAGCTATCTGGGGATATGGGAAATGTGAGTAAATGTGAATTGCAGTAATGCTGATGGGTTGTCAAACTAGAGAATTGACCAACAAATACTTTTGTCCGGACATCCCCAGGCCGATCCGTTGGGATCAGACCGTGTATGCCGGCTTATGGTCACGGGGGAGGTGTGTAGCGGAACCCATCACTGTTTTAAACTGTTTTATGATTATTATGGTTAAAATATGATCCTACTATATATATATTGGTTGATGTTCTACAGAATATATTGGCTCAGAATATTAGCCAGACGTTTGCAGACCTAGGCTAATAGATAATCCTGTTACAGAGATTCAAGAGATAAGAAAGTTGTAAAGGATCCTTGCATTTTCCAAAGTGTTTTCATTCTCTGATAAGAATGATCTAATTAATGTCTGATTGTATCCAAGTTGCCAGGGAGGTGTGACTCACCTATTGTCCTATATGTGTATTGTGTGGGGGATATGTGCAATGTCTGTGTGTTATGTGTAAAAACATACTTTTACTAACTTTTGAACCCCTGGTCTGATTCATGCCATTTTTGTATATGTTGTTCCCCTGGGTGAGAGATATTGAATGGTGCGGGACTTAAAGGTGTACCCCCTGTATTTGGGGTACATCCAGAATGTGGTTAAAATTGTGTCTGTTTTAATTGTGTTACCTGTTATCTGAGGGGAGGAGACGTGGGGGTTGAACCATGCAGATAATTGGCTGTTGTGATAATTATGTGGGTGTAGCCCTTCAGAGGGCAACATTGCATAAAAGGAGATTCCCTGTCATTAAAATATAGTTCTTCTTGACCCTTCAAAACGTAGCCTTGTCTCGTTATTTGAGGGGATCGCTATATCATACTGGGGATTGCTATGCTTTTGCATACTCCCTTGAGCTGTAACTACTGAACGCTTGTTCCTGATGTACTATCCTTGGAGTCTGTGGTGGTTTTGGTGTCCGGTGCGGTGCTTGTAGGCCTCGACGCAAACTAGGACGCGTCTATCAACGGAGGTACCCGGTCGGGGTGCCAGTAGATCCGTTACAAGCTGGAACTGGGGCCTTAGTTAAGATAGAGGGAATTATGAACAGTTCCAAATACCAGTCAATATTGGCACAAAACCTTCAGGCTTCTGCTAGAAAGCTGAACATGAAGAGGAACTTCATCTTTCAGCATGACAACGACCCAAAGCATACATCCAAATCAACAAATAAATGGCCTCACCAGAAGAAGATTAAAGTTTTGGAATGGCCCAGACCTGAATCGGATTGAAAATCTGTGGGGTGATCTGAAGAGGGCTGTGCACAGTAGATGCCCTGACAGATTTGGAGTGTTTTTGCAAAGAAGAGTGGGCAAATCTTGCCAAGTCAAAATGTGCCACGCTGATAGACTCACTTATATTTTTTCTTCCCTCTACCTAAAAGATTTCAGTTTGTTTTTCAATTGAGTTGTACAGTTTATAGGTCACATTAAAGGTGGAAAAAGTTCTGAAATTATTTATCTTTGTCTCATTTGTTTACAGCACAGAAACCTGACATTTTGACAGGGGTGTGTAGACTTTTTTTATATCCACTGTATATACAGTGTACAGGGAGTGGGTATATATATCTATATCTGTCTATAGTGAGTGTATACATAGTGAGGAGAGAGTGGATATCTATCTATCGTTCGTAAGTGTGTGTGTGTATAGTGAGGAGGAAGTGGGTGTATATCTCTACTTATCTATAGTGGGTGTATTTATAGGTTATTTATATGGGTGTACTAAGTGGGTATATATCTATCTATAGTAAGTGTATATATACTTGGGCCCTAGACATCTCTCTTTCCCCACTAGCAAGTCTATCAGCCTCTGTTAGGTACCGCAGATTATTGGAAATCCTTCTTCTCTAGACCCCTAAGTCTGCCCACCACAGGTTGGACCCCAACCTTCACCCAGACACCTTGGCTCCAGGGCTTACAGTACCCTGATCACCCCTCCTGTGCCCAGACCTTGACCCGAGGTAGCTGATAGCTGGAGTTGTATACTCCTCTGCTCCTGGCCAGGAAGTAGGCAGGTTACAGAATCCTAGGCCATTAGGTGTTGTCTGACCGTTACCTGACTGTTTCATGTTTGTTGTCCTGCGTGTTCATAACAATCTTCAATCTAAACTGAACGCTTCATACAACTGAATATTTATTTTATTTTTCATTTTAAATCCTTTTGTTGTTTTTAATATGAAATGACAATTTTTCCTTTACTTTTTTCCTTGTCAAAAAATACACCCTGTACAGAAGCAGGAACGCCGTCCTTGAATCGATTTTCTAACTCAAGTTCAGGTCATAGCTTTGTAATTCCAAGGAAGAGTCATAACTGAGTAAGCTTCTTTATGTTTTACACTTTGTTAACCAATATTTGAAGTACGGTAATAAATCGTTATCTTACAATCTTAATAAATGTATTTCTTGAATATTACTTTACTTTCCTTAAAAGACAGATAGATATCATTGGTCCACACTATTATCTTCATTCTATATACTGAGTTATTCATATGTTTCCTATGTATTACAGCTCTAATACAATATCTCAACGTATTAATATATATATTATATATAACTATGAATTATGATTTTATGGTACATTTTTGATTCACGAGACAAGTTACATATTCTAGTTTACCTCGATCTTATTATTTACTGATGGATTTCTATGGTTATAATTACTAATCAACAACATATAAATCAAAGTGTTATAACATATTTAAGTTCACTTTCAATTTGCTTCTTGTCCTGGTATATTCCAAATATTAAAAAACATAATGTCAAGGTGTGTAGTCAAAGGTTGTCCCTCTAATATAAAGTACATCAGAGGGAACACAAATGTTACTCTACATATGTTTCCAAAATCAAAAGAAAAAATAAAGTTGTGGCTCCAACAGACCGGTCAAGAGTTTGAAGACATTAAATATTAGGTTAGAAAAATACATATTGGCATAAACCATTCTTATAAGATGTGTTCATCCCATTTCACACCAGAATGTTACAGGACTCATGGGGTGAGGAGGTTCTTGAAAGTGTAAGTGTAATTGAAATACACACCAGCCATTCCAGATATTCTCAAGCAGATGTTCCATCACTTACTGCAACCACTGATGTGCCATGTCCACCACCACCTTAGCAACCTACATTTTGAGTTGATGTTGACAGGTGATTATTGTCACAACCTACAATGATGATGCAGTATAGAGGATCCTAGTCCTTCTATCTCCTGTAGGTTTTAGACCTAAGTTTGGGTGGCTCCAGACCTATGGACATTCTTTGTAGATGCAAGAACATATGTCCCAGCCTAAGGTAGTGTGCGCTGGGAAACCTGGAAGGGAGTCAGAACGATCTCCTCTACCAGCATATGCCCCTCGGTCAATAATACACCTGCACACAAAGTCTTGATGAAAATTATGAACAACTTTATTTGGAAAACAACATCTTTTAACCAGGCATACAACATTACCAGGAGGGGCTACTTTAGTCAGCCCCTAACTGCCTCTGGCCAATCAGGCAGGGTCCCTACGTGGGAACCATGAGACTCCTCCCCAGGTCCACCCACTAGGCGAGGTCAACTAATTAATTTGTGCTCTGAATCTCCAGGGCAAAGCATGCCTTGGCTCTCCTGTGCCCATGCTTTGAAGGCTGAGAAGCCTCAGGCCATCCCATTGTTTCTGGGTGCCTGCCTGTCTTCTCTCCAGCTGTGAGCTCCCCATTGTTAGTACTCTGCTGGACACTTAGCTAATGGGATTAACAGGCCTTTGGGAACAAAGGAGGCTTGGCTGTATTCAACGGTCTTCCCCTCTATAATATAATAACATACATTCATATTTACAAATATAACACCCAATGTTTCACCCACATACAACCAATATATCCCATTAGATCCCTCACAGGATACTCATTACAATGAGCCTAAACATGTAAGGGATGGGAATATGCCAAGGGGCAAACCCACAATACTTTATCCCCTAGACCACAAAATAACAATACAACCCTACAACAGTATAACAGGGGGTCTGCGAGCCCCAAACCACACTAAGTACAGATGTAGGTATCCTGTACTCCAGTTGTCTTCTACATGGCCATGTGGAGAGTAGAGTCCCATCATAAAATGGCTCCTAGAGGTGACCACTGCCAGTCCCAATATGGCTGCCGCCTGAGCCATGAACTTTGTCCAAACACAATATGGCCACTGGGTGTGGCCTCTGCTGCCAGTCCCAATATGGCCACTGGCTGATTCATGACAATTATTACAAGAGGTTTTGGAGAGTTCTCAGGAGAAGAAGAACAGAGCAGCAGTTCTTCAAATACATTGACTCCAAAGACCATCCAATCTAATTCATCTGAATGTTCAAGAATCACAACTGTCAGTTTCTTCCCAAGATTCACAGAATTCTTTAACTGCAGAAGCCAACCAGACTTTTAAATCAACAACTAACGAGTCTGTAGAAGAAGTAGAGTGTGTGAGTCCAAATGCTTATGGATTATTTGAGACAACCTCAGACACCTTATCCACTTCAGAGGACGGTGACATTGATAGTTATGATGAATGTGACAATGAAATACCCGAGCCTTTGTTGCCAACAGAATTTGAATATCCACTTGTGTCTATGAGACTAGAAAGGGACATAAATATCAGTAATGTACAGGAGGAAGGAAGTAGTGTTTCTTTGATTTTGAACCCCATAAATTCAGTGACATTGAGGAAACAAATAATCAAAAACCCAGAATATGTTCGCCATCCAGATGACGTAACTCTAGGTGAGTTGAGCTACATTGAAACGCCCACCATGGACGATCATGTGAACGAACACAAATTCATAGTGGTAATCTTTTTTTTATTTTTTTTTATAGCTTCTTCAAAATAATGATCCTCTTATAGGGACAAAGCTTTGAATTGATACGAGAACAATGTTGTGATTGGACCAGGGGTTGGGCAGATCTCTATGTTTATCCAAACCAATGGGAAATTGCCCTCTATTTTGAATAGTAATAATAACTAAACAGATAAATCATGATTGATATATTACATGAATTAAATAAATAAACCCTTATTTTGATTATTACCAGCATATTCCACCCATAATTTGCTTTGCTTCTCAACATATCCATAATGCTCTTCAGTTATATACATTTACAAACTGCGGCTCAAGATAAAGACCGTTTTATCAATGACGACTCAATATAGATTGATGTGTTGATGTAAAGTAACAAGTTAATTTGTCTGCCTTTGTACATTGATATTCTGAATTATTCAACCTTTATTTTAAGGCATTAACTCTGGATTTGTATTTCATATTAAACCTGTGATACTTTTAAGGTAACTATTATTTGTTGTTCTGAAATGTCAGATATGATGTCTCCAGTTGTCCCAAAGATCGAGCAAGAAGAGCTGAATCTAAGGGATCACCAGATGGTCAGTGAGGAGGAAAATGCTGTAAATATCAGCAAAGGTGAGAAATAAATAAAAAAATGTTCAAGAGACATTTTTTTGACAGATTTATTTTTATTTACGATTTCAGATAATATACACATTTTATAAAATGGATGTTTTTAAGCTAGATTAAATTTAAAACTCAAATATATTTTATTCCTCTACAATTCAGAACGTATTGACCAGACATCCTCAGTTTACATAGACTATTCTATCATATAAAACCTGGGAATGAATGAAAGTCTTCAGATTTATCTGGTGATTCCTCTAAGTAGCCGTTGGTTTGATGGCCGATCTCTGCCCAAGACAGAGACTCCTTACAGACCGCGGTGCCTGTAATAGGGTCTGTGATAGTACGTGAGGAGGAGAAAGAAGAGAAAATAGCACTGAATAGTGACGTCGAGAAATGTAACATATCATATGCTCTATTGTACATACAATGCTTCTTATAGGAATTCTACAAAGGCGATTGGCAACATTCAGGAAATGTTCTATTATTCCCGAACCAGTCTTTGTGTGGATATAATGAATGGACAAACTATATAAACCAATGATCTTCATTCACTGCATTGAATAAATGTTTACAAGTGTATTTTTTTCCGAATAATAGGATTACATGAAGATTTATATAGTCTGTCAGGTAAAGAGGAAGGAGGGGATGGAAGAGATGAAACCCACTCAGATTCAATGGCAGGTATGTCTGAGGGCATAAGTAGACAACCTTTCTGACATAGTCACCAGAGCTGCACCATCAGACTGAGAACTGACAATCACATGGGAATATTGTTACTGATCCTGACTTGACAGATATTCTAGTTATTGCTTAGAAAGTCCTTTAAGTCCTTCAAGCATCTACACAGCCTGGATGGAAACTGGAACTGTCACATTGATTACATTTCATCTTTTTTTTTTTTTTACTTGTTCTCAATAATGTAGATAAATGGGTCTGGAAGTTCCTCCCTCCTCCTAATGAATCTACAATGCATAACATTAAGTTAGTAAAACTCTGTTTTGCTTTAAATTTCAAAAAGTCATCTAGAAATTAACTGATATATCCAGTTATACAAACCAAATTAGGCAGAACTCGCACGTAAAACCCTAAAAAGGTCCTTTTGACATGGCGTACACATCACATCTCATGGCTGGGGTTATTATCTAGTGTAAAAATGAGTGCTTAGGCTTTTATTTATTTTTCATATACAACCATTTAAAGGCTCTTTAATTTAGAACAACTAAGCCATATAACAGCCTGACGATTGGCAAACCTAGAAATTGGTTTCATTAGGAATAGCTTAAGCTGCTATACAGGTAATACAGAAGTGATCACTTCATCTCTGCTTAATGGTTTTATGTCAGTCACTTGAGTTCAGTTTTAATCTTTTATAATGATTACGTCGGGTATCTCTTTATCTCTTGCTACTGTCCCTCACTGTATTGTAGTCTACAAGAGCTTTACAGTGAGTAATGGTTCAAATATATTATACTTTAAAACTATAGGAAATTACAATTTCTTTATGAAATGGATGTTATTAACAATTGCATTTTAATATAATAAAGTAAAATTAAAATTTGCCATTTTGAACAACCACATCAAAAATAGAAGCGCTCGATCAGAGAAAGAAGTAACCTTTATAGGTTAGTCCTATGGACATAATAATCCATTCTGCAGACACCCACAAAGTAATGATCCTTATCTTTTGTTTACAAGAGATAACTGACAATAATTACAAAGTCAATTTACTGTAGGGAAATACATCTTTATAACATAAAACTGATAAAATATTTATGATTACCTATAGTTTTAAATTACACTATATTTAGCCACTGACGTTTTCCATTTATACAAGGATATTCAATACCTACTAGATATAACACCAAGAAAAGAAGCTACTTTCCTTATAGGAGATTGGAAAGCTAAAGTAGAGAACCAAAAGATATCTGGAATAACTGGCAAGTTCGACCTTGGAGTACAAAATGAAGCACATTAGACTATAGTAGAATTCCTTCAAGATAATTCTCTGATAATAATAAACACCCTCTTCCAACAACCTCCGAGACGACTCTACACATGGACATCACCAGGTGGACAATGGAGCTCTATACAGATGGAGCTCTTTACAGTCAGCAAAAACAAGACCTGGAACGGAGTGCGGCTCAGACCATGAGCTTCTTGTTGCAAAGTTCAGAATTACACTGAGGAAAAGAGGGAACATCATCAGACCACTCGCATATGGAAGTCAATAACACATTTAAGGGACTAGACAGACTAGACTAGATAGAACCCACCATGCATAAGGCCGGGCTTGATGAATGAGGTTGTTGATATGCATCCCAAAAAAAAGCAGATACGCCGATGACGCTACTCTGATGGCAGAAAGTTAGGAGGAATTAAAGGGCCTATTGATGAGGGTGAAAAAAAGAGTGCAAAAGCTGGCCTGCTGCTCAACATTGCAAAGATGGAAGACCATGTCAAATAGCAATTTCAGTTCCTGGCAAATAGATGGGGAAGAAGTGGAGGCACTGACAGATTTTATGGTTCCTGCAGCCATAAAATTAAAAGATGTTTGCTTCTGAGGAGGATATCTATGGAAAGTCTAGACACACTATTAAAAAGTGGAGATATAAAAATATTAACATAGGTAGAACTATGATATCCCCAGTAGTATCACCAGAATTGTCACCTTTTAATTGTGGTGTTGAAGAAAACTTCTTCGAGTCCCTTTTGGCTGCAAAAAGATTGAAATAATCGAAACTACAGGAAATCATTGGAAGGTATGATCATGAGAAGAAGACAGGATTCCCTGGAGAAGCGTCTGATGCTGGGAAAGACTGAAGGCACGCAAAGAAGAGGACAGCAGAGGCAGAGATGGATAGATGAAGTCATTAAATCAAATAGCATGAGTTTGAAGGAGCTCAGAGAGGCAGTGGCTTACACATATGCCTGGCATGGTGCAGCTGTTCATACGGTCATGGAGAGTTGGACACAACTAAATAACAACATCATGGTTTGATGTAGCACAGAGTATATTTATAGAGAGAGTTAAGTTATTTTATTTAGTATTGTCTAGAGAGAGATTTATGTATATATTGTAAATGTGGAAAAATTATACTTTATGTGGAGCAAATGTGTATTACTGGCCTACTATTTTGTTTATATTCTATTAATTTCAGCTTTTTTTGGCCCCACCAATGTCTGTCTTTATTGCTTTGATGGAACTTCTTGTCTTTGGTTGTTTGGTCCCATAATCTTTATAATTGTGATGACTTGGATTGGATGCCTAGTGACTGTAGTTGTAAGCACTGAGCGATATACACAGGCCAGAGTTTACTGTGTCCTTTACCATATTTGTTGGCTTAGGCTGTAAACAAGTTATAAAATTACTATTCCTATGTCTGAATGTTACAGCGTCCAACTCTCTGATCACGAATAAGGATAAGAAGAAGATGACTGAGAAGATCTTGAATCATTCCCTTGAGATCATTTACTTGCTTACTGGAGAGGTGAGAGCTGCCATGGAATATCATGATCACACCACTGTTATCTACTATATTAATCTAATATTAATTGATTAAAGTCGCAGTAAGCCATGTTCCACGTATCCTAGCTTCCGGACCTTACATTCATAGTCTGTAAATTACCAATTCAGTTGTACCAGCACTCATCTTTTACTTTCTGTAGGTGTGATTTATTTAGTAACTTGAAATAATACATTTTTAGGAATTATATCACAGTAACTGAACATAATAATAATTCTAATAGGCTTTGTGATTACATTTACAGTTTAAATAACTAAGATCGTGCAGAGTAGAGCCTGGGATAAGCTGAGCTGTTCTTGAGTGCTTCACTTTAATCTTGGGTGCGGCAATAGACGAATCAAGTGATACCTTGACATGTATAACACTTCATGTGAACATCTTAGGAAAGACTCAAGGAGAGCTACACAATAGCTTCTTATTGCTTATTGTTTACGTCTTGCCTTGTGAGACTTGCTCTGATTGGCCGCTTTGCGCTTGTTACCATGGAATAAATGATTCCTTTGGGTTGGAGTTCAGCTCCTCTTCTGGTGCTTGGCTGGATCTTGCGGTTCTGTATAATCATGTGAGTTACAATGTCTTCTGCAAATAACAAACTTATTAGTCCCTGAATTCTGTCCTAACTTTACTGTACAACATAACACAGACGACTATTGTGGTCCTTTAGTGTTTTGTACAAGTTTTAAATTTGATCCAGATCACTGAGACGCAACATCTAAAAGGCAGTAAGATAGAAAATGCCTCTGTCCTGTTTCACGTGCGTGTTCTCTGTTGTGAATTTCATAATGTGTCTCTTTTATAAATAAATAATGTGTCTCTTCAATAAATATTGAATCTTAGCTAAGGAAATTCCGCAGTATTTGTGTAGAGACTCCATATGTTGGCTGATCCTCCATGTTTATATGTACTTGTGGTTTTACTTGTATAACCTTACAATTTAACTCTCTCTCCCACACTCATTCTCTCTCTCTATCTCACTCTCTCTCTGTCTCTCAGCATCTCTCTAGCACAATAAATATGAATGAAATGGACAGAAAGGAGATTGAGATGATCTTGAATCCAGCTCTGGAGATCATCTACCTGCTGACTGGAGAGGTGAGCGCTGCTGGACACTGTCATGTGACCTCTCTTGCCCTGTATCATCTCTGTATTTATTGTAAATATTCACCTTTCTACTGGGAATTGGAAAGAATTTTTTTTATATATTTTAGTCGTCTTTGCATGACAAATGGATATTTTCTTTAAAAATTACCAATAATGTATCATAAAAAATATGCAAAAAACCCTGATTGGGAGAAGCCTGTAACAATTACTGTACCTGCTCTTTTTTTTTCTTGTCTAGTTCAGTCTTTCCCAATGTAATATCTTCCCTGGGCCTGCACAAGATGGTCCTGACATCCCTGAGCTTTGTTGCTTTTAGTCCGGGGTATCTCAGTGATATCCATGGTTTCCATGTTTGCATTGTCTTGGGTCGGTAGACCATCATTCCCCGGGAAAACTCCTTTTTTTTTTCTGTGTGTTTTGGACATTGTGTGTCTAATTGAATGTTACACTGATGGTATACATGTTAAATATGCCTGTCATTGATACATATTTTTGTATATGTGTTTTGCAATTCATATACTGGGATTAAATTTTTGTTTGCAAGGACAGGTCTAAGATGCCCATTTTTGAAAATAACACAATGGATATTTCACCATTGAAGACATCCTGCTGAATGATTAGGTTAGCTTGTCTTCTATCTTAATTAAGTTAACTTTGGTTACTCTGCACCCAGACGAATTTGGTTACTGAGACATTTTAACATGTATATAAGTCCCTGTGTGTTTCAATAACGTACATAACCCTTTTTGAATGTATATAAGCATGACAATTATATTTATAAGGAGTGGGATAAAGCATTTTAATGACTTTGCTTCAGTCCAGCTATCAAAAAATCCCACATCTATGTGGTATGCATTTATAAGCTAGTCCAGCTGGTTACTCCTTTTTACTAACTGGTGGCAGCAGTGGGTTTGTGCTATCAAGGGGAAAAGGCCAAGCAACAGAGCTATGAGAAACTGCCCAATTTGATGAGCTTGACATGGCTGAAGTAACTAGCTAGCCAGTCACCTCATCACAGCCAGAGCTCTTCTAGTTCTGACTCACCACCCAGGAAGCTGACCTATAGCTTTAAGGGCATTGTGATAGCTGGTCATCCCTGAGCTCTACAGCAGTCCTGCTAGCCATTGCCCATGACATCTCATTAGCTAACACCAGGGCAATCATCTCACTTCTGGCCCATGAGCGTTATAGAGATTCCCTATCACAGAGTGGCTGTAGATATATCTGGCCTTCTTGGCAAGCCTAGTAAGTAAGCAAAAGATAAATCCTTGTGGTGGTGAATTATGGCACCATGTATCCATAGGACGTAACTCTAGGCTGCATTACAGCAGCATTGGTTGCTGCTACCTTGGTAGGCATTTTCACCTGGGTTGGGTTCAGTTTATGACCTAGCAGTTGTGGCAGGAGTATGAAGTGACTCAGTTGTATTGGACCCCATATCATCCCCAGACAGTGGCTTGCGTAAGAGGTTCAAAGACACTCTGAAATCTATGATTAGAGCCTTTGTAGACCAGGAGATGGACTGGGAAAGGTGGATCCCCCTACCTCTTCTTTGCCTACAAAGAGGTTCTTCAAGAGTCCATGGGTTCTCAGCCTTTGAACTCTTATACTGATGGTAATAATGGTGAGTGAGGTGATCATTGGACCTGTTATGGGACTTTTGGGAAGGGGGCCACCAGGGAGACAAACTCTCTGTAGAGCCATGCTTGCTGTGCCTCAGAGATAAGCTGAAGATACTGACTGGGTTAGCCAAAGAGCATCTGCTTGTAGTCCAAGTCAAGCAGAAGTGCTGGTATGATAAGAACGCCCGGCCTAGGGAATTCCAGGTAGCCCATCAGGTATTTATGCTGGTACACAATTCCCAGGACAAGCTCCAGGCAATTTGGCAGGTTCCCTTCATAATCCTCCAGAAACTAAATGCCATGGCCAATGTAGTTGCCCTTGATGAGCAACAGCAGATTCACATGAATTCGGAATCCTCAAGTAATGGTCTATACCTAGCAGAATGGGAAGTTTCTAAGGATAGGGTACCAACAGACATGCTTGCCTCTGCTGATCTGTCCCCTCTTTCCCTTTTCTTGTCCCCAGACGAGCAACAGCAGCTTGAGGTGGTGCTGAGTTGATACCCAGGATTGTTCTCAATGCAAACGTGAAGAACGTACCCACTGATCTATGACACTCCGCCGCTGAAATAGCGCACTTTTATAGGGTCCCGAGACAGTGAAGGGGAATATAAGAAGGGAGCTAGGTGAAATGTTTGAGTTAGGAGTCATTGAACCATCCTATGGCCAGAGCCTTCCCTGTGAAGGACGGTACTACGCATTTTTGTGTGGGCTATAGGCTGCTAAATGACAAGACAACTACTGATGCTTACTTACCCTATGCCCAGGGTAGATGAAATGCAATAAGTTAGGATGGACAACTTACGTGACTACTCTTTGAACTTGGCCAAGGCCGACTGGCAGATTTGAGTTGCTGAGACCATTAAAAGAAAAGTTGACATTCACCGTCCTGTTTAGGATGAAGAATGTGTCTTTTAAAAGCTTGTTGACCACCTACTACATGGTTGTCAGGTGTTCGTCTGTGCAAATTCCCCATTGGACCTCAAAATGTGAGAGAGCCTTCAGGTGCCCAAAGGCTGCCCTAATGTCCTACTCTGTACTAGTTGCCCCAGCTCACTTTTGTCTCTTCTTGGTCAAGACCGATGCCTCCACCTCTTAAATTAGGGTTGTTTTGAGTCGGGTGGATGGCCAGGGTGAGGGGCATACCATTGCATACCTGAGTCACAAGCTTTTGCCCTAAGAGGTCTTGAGGCTATTGAGAAGGAGTGCCTAGCAGTTGTCTGGGCCCTAAAGAAACTACAGGCTTATGTTTTGGGGTGAAACATAATGTTAGTCACAGACCAGAACCTGTCTTTCTAACAACCTGTCTTTCTAGCTTAACAGCGTGGCTGGGGTCAGGATTTCTTATTGCGATGGACCCTAGCCCTGCAGAATCATAACTTTACTATCCGATACAGGCAGGGTAGAGCTTATCAGAATGCTGATGATCTCTGCAGACTATCGGACACCTCGGGAACTCCAGTTGCCCCTGACCAATTTGGAGTCTTGAATCACCTGGTGACTGGAGGGGCAGTGATTGTTATGACAGACCTGATGGGGAAAAGCCATTAATAAAGTACTGTAGTACCTGTTTTTCTTGTTTCCCCCTGGAGCCTGGTTCAGTATTCTTCAAAGGAGAGCTTTATGTGGGCAAGCACAAGATGGACATGACATCCCTGGGCTTTGATGTTTCTAGCCCAGGGCCCGTGTGGTAACTATTTGTTTCCCCTGCTTGGACTGTCTAGGGTCTGGGCATTATCATCCCCAGAGAGTACCCCTTGTTTGTGTCATTAGGCATTGTGTGGCTAACCACTTTTTATATTGATTACATAATGTTAACCATGCCTGTTATTGGTTTGTGCATATATATTATATTATATCATATTATATTTTTATATTTATATATATATTGTGACAGGGCCGGCCTTAGGCTACTTGTTGTTCCTGTGATTGTCCCATAAACCACAGAGTCCGATATACTTTTAGCTTTGTTTTAATAAAGGCTTTCAAAAGTAAACAATAGCTTAACTTCAGCATAAAATAAAGATCTGTTTACACAGACGGGTGGTACCTTTAAGTTCAGTCTCTCAGCTCCTCAGCTGCAATGGATCCTTTCTAGGTCCTCCACTTTAAAAGCAAACAGTCTCTCAGTTAAGTGTTGTTGCTGTCACACAGACTGTTCCTCTTACTGGCAACTTCCTCTGCTGCTCTGTAAGTCCTGGTAGGTCCTGTTCAGGAGCTCTGTCTCGTTCTCCTCTCAGGTCACACAGAAATACTCAGTGTCTCTTCTTAGGCTGCTGGCTGTATTCACCAGGCAATCCAACTTGCTTGCCAGTGTCTCTCTGTACTGTAGTCTGTATTACAGGGAGTGCAGAATTATTAGGCAAGTTGTATTTTTGAGGAATAATTTTATTATTGAACAACTACCATGTTCTCAATGAACCCAAAAAACTCATTAATATCAAAGCTGAATATTTTTGGAAGTAGTTTTTAGTTTGTTTTTAGTTTTAGCTATTTTAGGGGGATATCTGTGTGTGCAGGTCACTATTACTGTGCATAATTATTAGGCAACTTAACAAAAAACAAATATATACCCATTTCAATTATTTATTTTTACCAGTGAAACCAATATAACATCTCAACATTCACAAATATACATTTCTGACATTCAAAAACAAAACAAAAACAAATCAGTGACCAATATAGCCACCTTTCTTTGCAAGGACACTCAAAAGCCTGCCATCCATGGATTCTGTCAGTGTTTTGATCTGTTCACCATCAACATTGCGTGCAGCAGCCTCCCAGACACTGTTCAGAGAGGTGTACTGTTTTCCCTCCTTGTAAATCTCACATTTGATGATGGACCACAGGTTCTCAATGGGGTTCAGATCAGGTGAACAAGGAGGCCATGTCATTAGATTTTCTTCTTTTATACCCTTTCTTGCCAGCCACTCTGTGGAGTACTTGGACGCGTGTGATGGAGCATTGTCCTGCATGGAAATCATGTTTTTCTTGAAGGATGCAGACTTCTTCCTGTACCACTGCTTGAAGAAGGTGTCTTCCAGGAACTGGCAGTAGGACTGGGAGTTGAGCATGACTCCATCCTCAACCCGAAAAGGCCCCACAAGCTCATCTTTGATGATACCAGCCCAAACCAGTACTCCACCTCCACCTTGCTGGCGTCTGAGTCGGACTGGAGCTCTCTGCCCTTTACCAATCCAGCCACAGGCCCATCCATCTGGCCCATCAAGACTCACTCTCATTTAATCAGTCCATAAAACCTTAGAAAAATCAGTCTTGAGATATTTCTTGGCCCAGTCTTGACGTTTCAGCTTGTGTGTCTTGTTCAGTGGTGGTCGTCTTTCAGCCTTTCTTACCTTGGCCATGTTTCTGAGTATTGCACACCTTGTGCTTTTGGGCACTCCAGTAATGTTGCAGCTCTGAAATATGACCAAACTGGTGGCAAGTGGCATCGTGGCAGCTGCACGATTGACTTTGGTTTTTCCACACGCTTCTTGCGACCCTGTTGACTATTTTGAATGAAACGCTTGATTGTTCGATGATCACGCTTCAGAAGCTTTGCAATTTTAAGAGTGCTGCATCCCTCTGCAAGATATCTCACTATTTTTGACTTTTCTGAGCCTGTCAAGTCCTTCTTTTGACCCATTTTGCCAAAGGAAAGGAAGTTGCCTAATAATTATGCACACCTGATATAGGGTGTTGATGTCATTAGACCACACCCCTTCTCATTACAGAGATGCACATCACCTAATATGCTTAATTGGTAGTAGGCTTTCAAGCCTATACAGCTTGGAGTAAGACAACATGCATAAAGAGGATGATGTGGTCAAAATACTCATTTGCCTAATAATTTTGCACTCCCTGTATAAGCAGTCTTCCTGACTGTCTCACTTCAGAGCTTATTTCAGCTCAGCTCCCATGATCCAGTCTTCCTGACTGTCTCACACAGGTTCTCACATAGACTGCAGCTCCACACAGACTCCTCACGGCACTCAGGCCAGAGCCTAATCAGCCACCCCCCCATGTCTGCTTTCCAGGCTTTAAAGTGCAGTTGCACCTGCAGCAATTAGGAGTTCTTTAGAAGTTTAACTCCATCACTCCTGTCAAGAACTCTTTACACTACTTACCTACGTTACTCATCCTCTAGGGGGCAAACGGTTACAATATATATATATATATATATATATATATATATATATATATATATATATATATATATATATTAAATTTGTATTTGTGCTCAAAAGTTTGCATACCCTGGCAGAAACTGTGACATTTATTTTGAAAATATGACTGATCATGCAAACATAATGTCTTTTATTGAAGGATAGTGATCATATGAAGCCATTATTATCACATAGTTGTTTGGCTCCTTTTTAAATCATAAAAAAAGAAATCACCCAAATGGCCCTGATCAAAAGTTTGCATACCCTTAGTTCTTAATACTGTGTATTGCCCCCTTTTGCATCATTGACAGCGTGCAGTCTTTTGTAATAGTTTTTTCTATGAGGACCCTAATTCTTGCAGGTAGTGTAGGTGCCAATTCGTCTTGGCAACATGCCTCCTGCAAAGTCTTTGGTCGTCTTGCATGAACCGCACATTTGAGATCTCCTCCGAGTGTCTTGATGATATTAAGGTCAGGAGACTGTAAGGCCACTCCACAACCTAAACCTTTTTCTGCTGTAACCACTGGATGGTCAACTTGGCCTTGTGCTTAGGGTCATTGTCGTGCTGGAAAGTCCAAGAGCGTCCCATGCGAAAGCCTTCGGGCAGAAAGATGCAACTTGTCTGCCGGTATTTTCTGATAACATGCTGCATTCATCTTGCCATTAATTTTCACAAGATTCCCCTTGCCTGTAGAGCTCACACACACCCAAACCATCAATGAGCCACCATCATGCTTCATAGTGGGGATGGTATTCTTTTTACTATAGGCCTTGTTGACCCCTCTCCAAACATAGCCCTTATGGTTGTAACCATAAAGCTCTATTTTGGTCTTGTCACTCCAAATTACAGTGTGCCAGAAGCTATGAGGCGTGTCAAGGTGTTGTTGGGCATATTGTGACAGGGCTTTTTTGTGGCATTGGCTCAGTAAAGGCTTCTTTCTGGCAACTCGATCATGC